>PVJN01047099.1:0-16155 GCA_004026805.1 Lasiurus borealis
CCCTGTTCACGTGCTCATTTACGGCTGTCCACGTGGCCCCGCCCCCCTGTTCACGTGCTCATTTACGGCTGTCCACGTGGCCCCGCCCCCCTGTTCACGTGCTCACTTCCGGCTGTCCACGTGGCCCCGCCCCCCTGTTCACGTGCTCACTTCCGGCTGTCCACGTGCTCACTTACGGCTGTTCACGTGCTCACTTACGGCTGTCCACGTGGCCCCGCCCCCCTGTTCACGTGCTCATTTACGGCTGTCCACGTGGCCCCGCCCCCCTGTTCACGTGCTCACTTACGACTGTTCACGTGCTCACTTCCGGCTGTCCACGTGGCCCCGCCCCCCTGTTCACGTGCTCACGTAGGGCTGTTCCCGTGTCCCCGCCCCCTGGAGACCTGGCTGGGCTGTTTCCGGGGCCGCTGCTGTCCGCCCGGCTCTCAGCCCAGAGCGCCGTGTGCGGGGCCGTGTCTCCCGCAGCGGGGACAGCGGGGACGGAGGAAGGCGGAGGGCAGGGCCGGAGCCAGCGGGAGGCCGAGCTCTGAAGGCGGCGGGGGCTGGAGACGCCGGTGAGAGCGGCTCGGGGTCCGGTGTCTCCTCCTCCTCCTCGTGTGTGGCCTGGGGCGTCCCCCCCCCCCGGAGGCCCCGCTGCCTCAGCGCCGGGAAGAGGAGGGGGACCGGCGCGTGTCTGGACCGGAGTCGAACCGGGACCCTCCCTCCGCCCACGGAGCCGCACGGCCGCGCCGGAACCCCCGCGGGGACGTCTGTGCGGGGCTCTGCCTCCGCGGCCGCTGAGGCTCCGGGGCCCAAACCCGCGGTTCTGAGAGCCACCCCGTGACGTCACACTCCGCGGCCTCTTCCCGGACCCGCTCCCGGGGAAACGGCCCAAACACGGGCGCGCGGGCCCTTTAAAAGCAGCAGCGGCCGCGGCCGTGTGGCTCAGTGGGTAGAGCACCGGCCTTTCTTCTTTTCTTTAATACATTTTTATTGATTTTTTACAGAGAGGAAGGGAGAGGGATAGAGAGTCAGAAACATCGATGAGAGAGAAACATCGATCAGCCGCCTCCTACACGCCCGCCACCAGGATACATGCCCTTGACCGGAATCGAACCCGGGACCCTTCAGTCCGCAGGCCGACGCTCTGTCCACTGAGCCACACCGGCCTCGGCTCATGCGTGTCTCTAACTCTCCCTCCCTCCCCCGTCCTCTCTGTAAAAAAAACACAATAAAACACATTTAAAAGGAAAAGGACGCGGTCACGTTGCGGGGGAGCGGGTCGGTGAAGGTCCCCGGCGAGGTCGCTTGTGGAAAACCCCCCGGAACCGCGGAGGCCGGAGCGGGGGGCCTCCCCATCGCGGTCCCCGGATGTGCGGTCCGCGTCCTGCGGGGCCTCCGCTGCGGCCACGGGGACCTGCCGTCCCGGGGCTCCGGCGCCGGGAAGCCAGCGCCCAGCACAGGCGGGCGCCACCGTCTTTGGTGAGTCACCCCGACACCCCATTTCCCCCCCAGACACGGGGCGGCGGCGTCCTCCTCCCACGCTGAGGCTGGGGCTCCCCCGGCGTCCCCCTCCCGCGCTGAGGCTGGGGCTCCCTCCGGGCTCAGGGCACAGGCTGGGCCTCGGGCTGAGTCTCCGCTGGATGGGCCCCTCCCGCTGCAGCCCTGCACCCCTCCGGCACCCCGCCCTGGCCCCCGCCCTCCCTCGGAGCAGCCCCCCGGCCCTGCCCATCGGGGAGCCCCCACCCCCCGCCCGGGCCTGGGTCCCCTCCTCCCCCTCTGGGGCCTCCAGCCTCCCTCCTCTCCTCCGGGGCCACGCTCTGGGGTGGGTGGGGGGCCCTGCTTCCCGGGTCACCAGCGCCCAGAAAGCCACCCAGCGAGCGTGTGCACCCTGTGCCCTTCCCCCGCCTTCTGCTCCTGGGTCCGAGCCTCCCTCCGTGGCTCTCAGAGGCTGCAGACCGGCCGGCTGGTTGCGCCCCGGGAGCACAGCGCCCCAGAAGCGGGCGGGTCCACACTGGATCCTCCTCAAAGCAGCCCTTTGTCCGCACACCCCACGCCGGGCCCTGTCTGCAGCCTCACCCCGCCCCCGCCCCGCAGTCACCCCGACCTGGCCTCTGTCTGCTCCCCTGGCCGGCCCCGCCTCCCCAGCCCCCGGGGACGCACACACACAGGGAGGGAGGGAGGCCCGTGGTCAGCCCGTCCCCGGGCCTCAGGGGCTGAGAGGGTGCAGCCGGCCTGACAGCTCCCCCAGCCCCTCCTGCTGGGGTCCCCGGACAGGGCGCCTGGACAGAAGGGGGACCTTTAAGGCAGCCTCTTCATTTCCAACTAGCTTTTTATTTTTTTTAAAAAAATGTTATTTTTGGTCAATCCTCACCCGAAGGTATTTACCTTCCGTTTTAGAGAGAGTGGAAGGCAGAGGGAGCGACAGAGAGAGACACATGGACACATGGATTGGCTGCCTCCAGCACGCACGGACCAGGGCCTGGAAGTGCCCTCGACCGGGATCGAACCCAGGACCCTGCAGTCCACAAGCCGGCCGGCGCTCGCCACTGAGCCACACCAGCCGGGCCGTTGTTTCCCAGTAGGTTCTCTGTTGTGCCCAGGGCAGGCCCGCCCCACCCCCACCGCCCCCAGGGGACTGTCCACTCGCCCTCAAATAGGAACAAATGTGCTCTGTTCTCGGCGTGGCCGAGGGACCTGGATTCATGGCCTTTGCCGACTGTGGCTTCCCGGTGGCGGATGGACGGCTCTCTTGCCGCCGACACAGCCTTGTTGATTGTTCACAAACAATTCGTGGGTCGTCCTGCTGACCCCGTACCCCTACCCCTACCCCCCGCCCGGTGGACGCAGTGGCCGTTACCGCCATCTATTAAGGCTCCGTGGCCTGGGCCCATCCGTCACCGCCACCGTCTCAGACCTCCTGCCGGCGGTGATTTATTCTCCGTTTACCCGGGTCCCCTCCTCTCCCGGGGCCTCCGGAGCCCAGGATCCAGGCGGCGAGCACAGTGGGGGTGAGAGTCTGGCCTCCCGTCTGCACCTCCTTTGGACAAACGAGTGGGAAGATGGGCACCGAGGCGCTTGGGCAGGCGCCGGGCGGAGAGCACGCGTCTTCACGGGGGACACGGGTCCCGGGGCCAGAAGCCCAGCCCCAAGCTCCACACAAGTCAGAGAAGAGGCCCAGGCTCCCTGCCCTCCCGGCCAGCCCCCCTCTTCCGCTACCTCTGCCCCCCTTCATTCACAGGCAGGACGGCGACCCAGGCCTCCGTGTTCCACCCGCCACCCCAGTGTCAGGGCTGGGGGGACCGGTCTCCCCTGGGGGTGCTCCCAGGAGCCCCTGGACCCTCCCCTCCTGCCCGCGTGGCCAAAGCCGCATCCTAACCCCACGGGAGGGGGTGGGTGAGTGAATCGCCGGCAAAGGGCAGAGACTAAGGCAGCTATGGATTGTGCTGTTTGTTTTTTGTTTTTTTTTAATATTTTTATTGTTTCAGAGAGGAAGAGGGAGAAAGAGAAACATCAGTGATGAGAGAGGATTCCTGCCGATCTCACAGCCCGGGCCTGTGCCCTGACGGGGAATCGAACCCTGAACCCTGACCCGGTGGTTCATCCCTGACTCCACCACGGAGCCCTGTGGCCGGGCCTCAGCGACTCCTGTGGTCCGGGTCCTGCCCCTCACATTCCAGCACCTCGTTATCGCAGCCGGTGCTGCGCCCGCTGGGCTGAGACAGGCCCCTGCGCTGGAGCACACGGGAGGCAGGGCACCCAGAGGCCCACCCGTGTGTGTGTGTGTGTGTGTGTGTGTGTGTGTGTGTGAGAGAGAGAGAGAGAAAGAGAGAGAGAGAGAGGAGGGAGCAGATCGGCAGGAGGAGAGGTGGCCTCTCTGGTAGATGCTGGGGTTGTAGCTCGGGAGCTGGGCTGCCCTCTGCCAGCTGCAGCCCTGACCCCGCCCGCAGCCCTGTCTGCAGGTTGGAGCCCCCCTGCAGGAGGCGGGGTGCCGGCCCGGCCCTCCCCCGCTCGCCCTCTTCTCCATCCCCCGTTGGGCGGAAGCACCGTTTCTCAGCGTCTCTCCCCGGGCACCCCCTCTGCCCGGTTCTCACGCTGCCTTCCGTGGGGCCTGACCGTGGGTCTCAGCCCATGTCCCCACCTGGTGGGGCTTGACGGGGGGCCTCAGGCACTCCCCCCACCCTGTTCTGGGCTGGGGTACCTCAGGCCACACCTCCATTCTGGCGCCGGGCCAGGGGACCTGAGGCTATGACCCCTGGCGGCAGGGCTTGACAAGGGTGGGACTGGCGGGTCTGGATCTAGCCCATTGGGGAGCAGGGAGCATTGGCCAGGTCTGGGTCTCAGGCGATTTTGAGGTGCATGTGGGTGGGCGGGGACTTGACTCTGGGTCCCGAGGTGAGCCCCAGGCTCTGGCAGGAGGAAGGTTTTCATATGCATTTTACCAACTTTCATCTCTGACCCTTCTATTACGGAGAAAGGGCAAATAGCAACGTTGAATTATTTCCTCTAATGAATCCCCTTTTAATGTGCAGGAACTTCGAGCACCGGGCCACTGGTGTCCTATATTACAAAATGTTATAAGATGCTATTTACTTCCTATTTCTTTTTTAGGTGATCTGCTATTCTGTCTTTTTTTTTTTTAATATATATTTTATTGCTTTCTTACAGAGAGGAAGGGAGAGGGATAGAGAGTCAGAAACATCGATGAGAGAGAGACATCGATCAGCCACCTCCCGCACGCCCCCCACTGGGGATGTGCCCGCCACCAAGGTCCATGCCCTTGACCGGAATGGAACCTGGGACCCCTCAGTCCGCAGACCGACGCTCTATCCACTGAGCCACACCGGTTTCGGCGCTATTCTGTCTTTTAATCTTCTTTTCATTCAAACCCTCATTTGGCAATATCGTTCCCTTCCAAATGGCCGTTCTTTTTTGGATGTTTTTTTATGGCCAATTCCTAGACTGTCCCCTCCTTACACCCCTAACCCTGCGCCCCGCTGCTAGGAAGGACCAGGCTTCTGAGACCTGCTCCCCCCAAACTCCCTCCCCGCGCAGCCGGCGTGGCTCCTGCAGCAGCTGGGCACTGGGCATCGAACCCACCTCCGAACCGCATGCCTCTGCCGCTGGGGTGTCGCTAACTCAGGCCCGGCTCGTGGCTTGGCCTTAGGAGGTCAAGGTTCACACCCCCCAACACACACCCCTGCCCCCCATAGACGCACATCGCCCTGGTGCTGGCCGGGCCGCCGGGCACCTAGCTGGGCACATCGCTATGGCAACGAGGAGCGTGCGCGCGCAGCCGGGCCATATTCTAGGATTACTCCGCTCCCTGCGCAGCTGCTCCGGTTCCCGGCGGCCCTGCCGCAGGCCCAGGAGCTCAGCTTAGCGGGTTCACTGCGGGGAGGAGGGCGGATCAGGTGTGCAGGGCGCCCGGCAGGGCTCAGCACCCAGGCCCGGTGGGGCGGGGCAGGCTGGAACCTTAGAGGGAACCTGATCACAAAGATTAGCTTCTGCGCAGGCTCCGGTGAGCGGGCCCCTGGGAACTCGGGGCAGCGAGGAGGGGACTCGGGGCAGGCACCGTGCGGGGGGACCGGGCTGGGGCGCAGGTGCTGGGGCGCACAGTCCCGGAAACGGGCCAGTGGGGGCGTCAGTCGGGCAGCCGCAGGTTGTGCACATGCAATGGGTCCGGAGGCGGGTTCTGGGGGCGCCGGACCTGCAGGGGTCACCCACCCGGAGCGGGCCCGGGGGCCTCCGTCGCGGCGGGAGGAGGAAGCGGGCACGGTTTCCGGCCTCGTCCAGCCTCGCGGCTCAGAACCGTTAGCATCTCCACGTGCACAGGGCGCCCGAGCCCCCCCATTACCCCCGAGCGCCCCGATGGCCGGAGGACGGCATCCACCCTCGCGGCAGCCAACGCGGCGCCGGCACGGGAAAGGGAGCCGCGCGGGGAGGCGGCCGGGGCGGCGGGGACGCGAGCAGCGAGCGAGTTTCACGTTTCGCGTTACTTTTTTTCCTCCTTTCCCCCCCCCTCACCTCTGGGCGCACTCCGCCGCCGCCCGCGCACGCGCACTGCGCGCCTCGGGGGCCGAGCTCGGCGTCGGGCCGGGCGGTTGCCAGGGGCGACCGCATTCCCCCAGGACTCCGCGGGGGAGGGGGCGGGGCCTGAGCACCTCCCCCTCATACCCCGCTCTCTGGTTGGCCGAGGCTGCTGTCCGTCGGGACCGCCGCCGCCGCCGATTGGGCAGCGGGAAGTTTCGCACGCTCGCGGCGCGGGCCGCCACCCGGGGAGGGAGAGGACCGTGCGCAGGGGGTGAGGGACCCGACGCGGGCGCGGCCCGAGCGGCGGGCGGCGATGGTGCCGGAGGAGAGGCGAGACGGCCCGCCGGGCGCCGGCGAGGAGGACACCCGGCTGCAGGCGGCGGCCGACAGCGTCCGCAAGGTGGGCGCGTCCCGGGGGCGGGGGTGCGGGGTCCAGTGCGGGGGGCGGGCGCGGGGCCGGGTCTGCGGCGGGGCTCCCTGGTCCCAGCGCCGAGCAAGGAGGAGCCCCAGGTGGGCCGCCCCCCAAACGGCCAGCTGGGCCAACTGTTGGGGAAACTGAGGCCCGCGAGCCCGGCGCGCGCTGGTTCCGCTCGGGCCGGGTCGGGACGCAGTGCGGGACGCAGCCGGAGGCCCCCCCCCGGGAGGCTGGGGAACGGGGAGAGCGCCAGGCCCGCTCCCCGCTTCCTGGGCGCCCGCGTCGGCAGGTGCTGAGCTCCGGTCGGGTCGGTCGGTCGGTCGGTCGGTCCGGACAGCCCGTGCCCCCCGCTCGGGGCACCTTTTTTTTTTCCCCTCCGGCCCCGCTCGGGGTGTCGGCTTCGCCCCGGGGCCCCCCCACCCCCCGGCTCGCTGTGGGCGCCGCCTCGCAGGTACAGGAAGCGGCTGGCGCTTCGCGAGCGGGAGGGTGTCCTTCCGTCGCTTCCCCGCCCGCCCGCCCCCCGCGAGCCTGACCCCGCGAGCCTGACCCCGCGCCGGGCTGTGCACCAGCTGCACCAGCAGCGCCGGGAGGGAACGCCGGGGAGGCGCCGGAAGGGCCGCGGTGGAGGCCTGCCCCGGGCGTGGGGGGACAGGGGCCGCCTGGCTGCCTGGCTGCCTGGCTCTGGAGCACCGACGCCCCGTGTCCCCCAGCGGAGCGCGGGGTCAGGGTGCTCAGAGCCCCCTCCGCTCCGTTCAGCTTTGGGGTGCTGGGGCCGGCCTTCCAGGGGGTGAAGAGGGGGTGTCTGATGGGTCAGGGACCCCAGGTTACTGGCCACATGAGGCTGAGCGGACCCCAGGAGTGGACAGGCCCTCCCTCCTCACCCCCAGGGGGTGCCCCGTGCAGCGATGCGTGGGGAGCACCCTGGGCGGTGGCCCCAGGCGTGGGCACTGCCCTTCGTGACCCCCTTCCCGCCAGGCCTGGCACGCGTTGTCGGGTGGAATGTCACCTCGGGGTGGAGGCTGCTCACACACGTGTCCCCGAGGGCGCTCTGCTCCCAGGCACCCTGGGAAGGGGTGACACTTCCCAGCTTCCTTCCTCTCCCGGCTGCGGGTGGGGTGGCCCTGGGCTGGGGGCTGGGTGGGAGGCAGGGGGACAGTGGCCCCCACATGCTCCCCTTCTGTTGTCCTAGCGCAGCGGTTCTCAACCTGTGGGTGGCGACCCCTTTGGGGGTCGAACGCCCCTTTCACAGGGGTCGCCTAGGACCAGAAGAAAACACCTATTTCCCATGGTCTTAGGCACCAACACACCGCTCCTCGGTGCAGCAGAGTGTAGCGATGTCGTTTACTGTTGTCCTAGGAAGACTGTCACCCATGCGACACCACGATTCAAGACAAAATTTCACTTATTTGTCATGAGAAATGAATATTTCACAATATGTAGTTACGTATTGTTTTTGTGATGAATCCCTATGCTTTAATGATGTTCCATGTGTAACAACGGAAATACATCCTGCCTATCAGATATTGACATGACAGTTCATAAGAGGAGCAAAACGACAGTGATGAAGTAGCCACGGAAATCATGTTATGGCTGGGGGTCACCACCCCATGAGGAGCTGCATTAAAGGGCCTCGGCCTGAGGGAGGTTCAGGAAGGTTGAGAACCGCTGCCCTGTGGCTGTTGCTCCCTGGGAGGTCTCACGCCCCGGCGGCCGGGCTGCAGGAAGGCTGGTCCCTGAACCCGTGACAGGACGGGCCGCCCGCCAGGTCCCTGGAAGCCACGCCAGCGTGGGTGTGTCTCTGCTCACGAGGACCGAGAACGGGGGTCAGTGGGTCCCCCCGGCCCTGGTGTCCAGTGGGGATGCCCCAGCACCAGCTAAGGGCCCAGTTAGCAGGGGCTCTGGGAGGGGCCCCGTCTGAAGGCACCAGGGGCCACCAGTGCCAGAGTGAGCCTCAGAGAGGGTGGGGGAGGGGGGAAGGGGGGTCACCCCGCCGGCCTGAGGGGCCTGGTCTGTGCTCCATTGGTTTGCAGCCACCGTGTCTGGCAACAGTGTCAGGGGGATGACAGAGGTGGAGGGTGGGGTGCTGGGTGTCCAGGTGAGACCAAGGGCGGGAGGGGGTCCCTGAGGCTGTGGGGGGACGGGGAGGCTGGGCATCACAGGCAAAGCCCGGGCTCTGAGGGGGGAGCCGGTCTGCCCGGCGGGAGGGCCTCTGCCTGGGAGCAGCGGGGTGGACGCTGGGCAGGGCGGGCCTGTGTGCTCAGCGCGGCCTGTGCCGGCCGAACTGTCCTCCCGCTGTCCCGTCCCTCCCCCTCCCCCGCTGTTTCCTCCCGGCTGTGGGCGCAGCCCTGCGGTGTCGGGGCCGCGGCAGGGGGGGTGCGGAGTCACTTCTCCGTTCTGCACCCTCTCCACCCGCTGGTCGCCTGGTGCCTGCGCCCCTTCCCGTGGCCGACCCCTCACCCCAGGCCCAGCTGCACCGGGGAGGGCGGCAGGCCTGAGCAGTCTCTCTGTCCGTCCCTCCATCCGTCCATCCAGCAGCAGTGAGGTCAGCCGGTTGCTCCAGCCACTGGCCTGGCGGAGCGTTAGGGTCCCGGTCGTGAGGGGTGCCCCAGAGCTCAGAGTGGGCCCGGCTCGAAGGCTGGGGTCCCCCCCTCCCGGCACGTCCCTCTGGGAGCCCCGGACACAGACTAAAGGACCGTGTGGGTGAGAACAGCCCCGCTGACCCGCAGCCTCTGCCCAGCACAGGACGCCAGGGCAGACGGCCATGGCCGAGCACCCAAAGGCGGGCGCCTGCTGGGGCTCCCAGCCGGAGCTTCACGAGGAGCGGGAGGCAGCCTGGGCTCTGCCCCCTCCACCCTCGCACGGAAGGGCGCGGTGGGCGCTGCGGGCCAGCAGGAAGGCACTCAGCCAGCCGAGCGGAGGGAGGAGAGCGCCCTGTTCCCCGGTGCCACCCTGAGACCAGGCACCCCCCCCCCTTGCCCATGAGGCCCCAGGACCCCGCCAGGGGGTCCCCGCCACCACCGCTCTTTCTCCCCGAGTTCCGGGAGGGACCGCCCCCCCTCCCCAGCCCCCTGCCCTTCGTGCCTCAGGAGAGTGGCTCCTCCTGCAAGAAGCCTCCCTGATGGCTGGAGCCTGGACACAGGGGGCGTAGGCCCGGGAGGCTGTGCCCGGCGCCTTCGCTGTGGGAGGGGAGAGCCGTTTTCGGGGCGCTCGCTCTCCAAGCGCTGGGCTGGCTGGAGCCCAGGAGGTGTGAGCGTGCCTGGGTGAAGGGGGGCCGAGCACCAGCCGCCTCCGGGGGACGGAGCAGGCAGACGGCGGAGGCCCAGGCAGCTGCAGGAGGAGGTACCCCCTCCGGCCCCTGCGCCGCATCCCACGGGCCCCGTCCTCATGCCCACGCGGGTCCGGGGTGCAGTGCGGCCCGTGTGGGGTCGGCCGGGAAGGCGGTTCTGAGTCCTTCCTGACCCCAGGCTGGGGCTGACCCCACGGAGGTGGAGGGCCCTGTGGGCGGGAGGAGGCGTGGCGGCCAGGCTGTCACCTCGCAGGAGAGCCCGCCGACCCTGCGTTAAGCCGCCTGCTCTGCACCTGCGGCCCCGATCTCGGGCGGGCGCGCTGGCACCATTGCCCGAGGCGGCGGTGGAGGGCAGTCAGGAGGCCCAGCTGGCTGCGGTGAGCGAGCCGCCCCGGCCTGTGGTTTGGGCGTTTGCCAAAGGGCCCCTGCGAGTCAGAGCTGGAACGCAGCCAGCAGCGCCTCCAGGCCTCGGTCGCCATACCCGGCGCTAGGACACCCGTGTGAGGGGGCTGCAGTGAAAAGTCCAGGAGGAGGCCTGGGGCTCCCAGAGGGGGCAGGCACCCAGGCTGGCGAGACCACAGGCCCCGTCACGCTGCTGCGGGGGCCACCATCCGGCCCCGCCTCCCTCCGGGCATCACCCTCTGAGCCCAGGCTCCGTGCCCGGTGGGTGGGCCTCCAGCTCCCGCCCTGGCCCACGGGCAGGAGACCCCGGGCTTGGGGTGCTGAGCTTCGGCCTCCTTGCAGGGCGGCGACCCCCCCGCGCAGACCCAGCGAGGCCGCCTGCAGAGCCGCAGGGCCCGGGTGCACCAGCAGATCAGCAAGGAGCTCCGGATGCGGGCGGGCGCCGAGAACCTGTACAGGTGGGCACAGCCCCGGGCAGCGGGCTCCGCGGGCAGAAGGCAGGGTGTGCCCGGGCCGGGCCTGCTCTCCTGGCCCCTCCCTGCCCCCAGCCCGGCCTGCCAGGCACCCCGGCCCCTCTGTGGGCGCCCAGAGGCAGCGTGGAGGTCTGACCCGCCCACCCTGGGAAGTGGGTGTCTGTGGCGGGCGTGGCCTGTCCCTGCGGGGGCGGGGGAGACACCGGGCCCTGGAGGCCTTGGGACAGCAGGACCTGGAGCGGGGGCTGGCAAGGTGGCAGGGGCCACAGGGCGGGCCCTCACCCCAGTCCGGCCTCCCCAGAGCCACCAGCAACACCCGCGTCCGGGAGACCGTGGCCCTGGAGCTGGGCTACGTCAACTCCAGCCTGCAGCTGCTGAAGGAGGAGCTGGAGGAGCTGGACTGCGGCGGGGACTCGGACCAGCCCGGGAGGTGCGAGGGCACGTGGGAGGGGGGCGTGTGGACACGGGTGTGTGCAGGCGTGTGTGTACGTGGGAGGTGGGAGGCATGTGATCTGGGGAGCACCTGTTTGGTGTGTGCACGTGTGTGTGTACATATGTGTGTGTTTGCGCGCTGTGTGTGTGACTATTTTCTCTCTTTTCCACGTCCAGTGCAGCTAGAGAGCGGGTCTAGTTCCTGAGTAAAGGGGCTGGGGGAGGAGAAATTAGAGAGACAGACACAGAGACAGAAGGAAAAGCTGGGGCCGGGCAGACACTGCTCTCTCTGATGGAGGGACGGTGACCCAGAGCCAATGCAGCATGTTTTATTTTATACCCCAAATAGCAGGAAGTTTCACCAAAAGGTCAAGACAAAAGGAGATTATTTGCATTCTTTTTTTTAAAAAAAAAAATAGATTTTATTGATTTTTTTACAGAGAGTTAGAAACATCGATGAGAGAGAAACATCGATCAGCTGCCTCATGCACACCCCACACTGGGGACGTGCCCGCAACCAAGGTACATGCCCCCGACCGGGATTGAACCCGGGACCCTTCAGTCCGCAGGCCCGCTCTCTATCCACTGAGCCACACCGGTTTGGGCTGTTTGCATTCTTGGGCAGGCCCTGGACATTCCTGGTGCTCGGCTGGATTTAGATATCAAAACCCACTTCCCCACACCACGGGCTGGAGTGGTCAAGCTGACCACACGCTTGCCCTTTTGGCAAGGTGTGTTCCCAGGGCGTGGCTTTGCCGAGGTAACTGGGTTCAGCTGACAATGACTAAGGAATGCCCATGTGCCTTCCCCGGGGGGAGGCCTCTACAGTGTACAGTGTGGGAGGCAGGTGCCCGGAGGTGGCCCTGCGTGTGTGTGTGTGTGTGTGTGTGTGTGTGTGTGTGTGTGCAAGGACGCCTCTCGGAGTCGGGGGTGGGTGAGGGGCACGCCGGGACAGCCTCAGGTCGGCACGCACCGTTCTGGTTCCAGTGGAGGCATCGCTGTCCCCCTGATCCCCCTGGGGCTGAAGGAGACCCAGGAGCTGGACTGGTCGGCAGCCCTGAAGGTGAGTGTGGCCTGCGGGCCGGGCCGGGGGTCATGGAGGCTTTCTGGTCTGGCCATCTCATTGGAGGGACAGGAGGCAGGCCTGGGGGTGCCCCTCCCCCAGCTCGGGGTTCTGACCGGGAGGCTTTGGAGAAGAGCCATCTTCTTCCCAGGAGCCTGGGGGGTGGCCCCCGGGTCCCCAGCTCTCGCTCGGAGGGTCCCTCTGCCAGAACCCACTGGTCCCCGGCCTTGTGGGGGCTCCAGCTGGCCGCTGCCCGGTGTCCCCACCCGGGGCCTGCAGCCCTGCCACCCGGGTTAGCACGGTAACTGGAGCAGAAACGGCGCAGGGTCTCTGGGCTCGGGCTGCCATGAGGGGTGGCCAGAGGGGAGGACCCGGGTGGCTCTGCTCCGGGGCGGGGCCTCCCCCACTCTGGGTCTCCCCCACGTGGGGCCAGCGCCCCCCCACTCACCCACCCACCCCCAGGAGCTGATCTCCGGGCACTTTGGAGAGGATGGCACCACCTACGAGGCGGAGATCAGGGAGCTGGCCGACCTGCGGCAGGTAGGGGGGCCCTGCCCACGGGGAGACCGGCCGCACCCAGTTTACCCCGGTGGCTCCCTGTGGACAACCCCAGGGGCAGAGGGGACGCCTCACTGTGGGCTCCCATGTCTGCCCGCGCCCTGCACCCGGGCACTCCGGGAGGGGCTGCCGGCCTGTCCCCTCCCCCGGGGCCCTGCCTGTCCCTCCCGGGGATGAATGTGAGGCCACGCCAGCCCGGGAAGGACAGGTGCCCAGTGTGACCCCGGCCGCTCCCGGGCAGTGGTGGCTGCGGAGGCACCGGGGCGGGTGGGGGCGCGGGGCCAGCAGTGGGTCAGCGGCTCCCTCCCGCAGGCCGTGCGGACGCCCAGCCGGAGCGAGGCCGGCCTGCAGCTGCTCATGTCCTACTACAACCAGCTCTGCCTCCTGGACGCCCGCTTCGTGGGCCCGGCCCGGGGCCTGGGGCTGCTCTTCCACTGGTAGGAGGGCCTGGGAGCGGGGGGCCGGGGCCTCCCCCCCCCTCGTCTGCACCCCCTTTTCTGAGCCCTCCGGGTTCTGGCCTCAGAGCCCCACCCAGCCTGGCCCGACCCTGCAGGTACGACTCGCTCACGGGCGTCCCGGCCCAGCAGCGGTCACTGGCCTTCGAGAAGGCCAGCGTGCTCTTCAACATCGGGGCGCTGCACACGCAGATCAGGGCGCGCCAGGACCGCACCCGCCCCGGGGGCGCCGGCTGTGCGGCCGAGGCCTTCCAGAGGGCCGCAGGTGAGGGCGGGGCCGGCCCTCCTGGGGGCCAGAGCTGGGGGTGGCGGGGCGCTCGGGGCTGGGGGTGCGGGCCGCCCCGCCCCGCGCTGTGATCCCGCCCCCGCAGGCGCCTTCAGCCTCCTGCGCGAGAAGTTCTCGCACGCGCCCAGCCCGGACATGAGCCCCGCCGCGCTCTGCGTGCTGCAGCAGCTCATGACGGCCCAGGCCCAGGAGTGCGTCTTCGAGGGGCTCTCGCTCCCCGCGCCCGCCGCCCCCCACGACTGCCGGGCCCAGCTGCGCCTGGCGCAGGAGGCCGCCCAGGTGAGGACGGGCACCCCTGCCCCAGGCGAGACGTGAACAAGCACGTGGCGTGTGCGGGGGCTGCGTCTCCTATTGGTCCCTGGTCCCTGGGGAGAAGGGGGGGACCCCGGGTCCTGAGTCAGGCTCTGGGACGGCCCCGACCAGGGCAGGAACTGGGGGCGCGGACCCAAGCTGGGTCCCGTGTGGGCCGGGCCCGGTGGAGGCTGGTCCCCAGGCGGGGGGGCGGGGTGGAGGCTGCTGGGGGGGGGGGGTCTGGCTGGGCCGGACCGGGCCGGACCGCCCTGCCCTGGGCCCGGCAGGTGGCGGCCGAGTATGAGCAGGTGCGCCGGGCCATGGCGCAGCCGCCCGTGCGGGACTACGTGCCCTTCGCCTGGACCGCGCTGGTGATCGTCAAGGCCGAGCACTTCCGCGCCCTGGCCCACTTCCACGCCGCCGCGGCCCTGGGCGGCCCCGGTGAGGGCCCACCGGCGCTGAGTGCGGGGGAGGCCGTGGGTGCGGGGGAGGCGGAGGCTGTGCGTGCCGGGGCGGCCGCGCTCAGGCCCCTCTGTGACCCCAGCGGCCGAGCCGGAGCGCCCGGTGCGGGAGCAGGTCTCGCTGGAGCCCGCGGACGGCCCTGAGCCGCAGCGCCCCGCCCTGGCCCTGCCGCAGGAGCCCGAGGAGCGCAGGAAGCTGGGTGAGGCGGCTGCGGGGGGGCATGACCCCTGGGGGCCACCCACCCTCCCCTCCCCTTCACAGTCACGCCTGGGCCGCCGGGTTCCCCAAAGCTGGCAGCTGGGTTAGCCGGCCCGCCTCCGGGAAGCCCCCTGCATCACTGGGGGGTGATGCCCGGGGCACATGTGGGCGGCTTGTCCGGGCCCCCTGTCCCATGCGGGGGGCGGGGGGCGGGGGGCGGGGGAGGGAGAGGTGTGGACGGGGGCCGGGGCGCAGGGGCCCCAGTGAAAGGGGGCTGTCCCGCCCCCGCAGGCAAGGCCCACCTGCGGCGCGCCGTCCTGGGGCAGGAGGCGGCGCTGAGGCTGCACGCCGTGGGCCGCGCCCGGCGCCGCGTGGACCCGCTGCAGGCCGTGCTGGCCCAGGCCCTGCGGCGCGCGCTGGCCCGCTACTCGGAGCTGGACCTGGAGGACGACTTCTTCGAGGCGCCCGAGGCCCCCGACATCCCGCGTGAGCAGCGCCCTGGGGGGCGGGGGGCGGGGCCCTGCAGCTGCTGGAGGAGGCGTCGCTCCCACGCCCACAGCAGAGCGGGGAGCAGGGCCGGAGGGCACCCGCACTGTGGCCCCTGCTCTGTCCCCCCCCAGGCGGTGCCAGCGCCTCCTGCGTCGCCTGGGGGGGAACCACCGGGCTCCTCCCACCAGCGGGGGGCGGGGGGCCAGGCCCCGGAGGGCGGAAGGTGGAGAGGGACGCTGGTCGCCCACTGTGGTGGCTGAGCCGCGTCCAGCCTGTTCCCGGGGCCCCGGCGCCGTGGGCTTAGCCCTGCCCCCCCTCACCTTCGCCCTCTCAGCCAAGACGCACCAGAGGCCCGAGGTCAGGGCCCCCAGCTTCTCGCAGGTGAAGGTGGCGGACATTTTCCACCGGCTGGTGAGCTCGCCTTCCGCCTTCGCCGCCCGCAGCCCGCCCACCCCCCACGCGAGGCCCCCGCGTTTCTGCCCCAGGGTGGCAGCCTGGGTGGGTGCTGCGGGCCAGGCCTCTGACCCGGGGTGCCCGCAGGGGCCCCTGTCCGTGTTCTCAGCCAAGAACCGCTGGCGGCTGGTGGGGCCCGTGCACCTGACCCGAGGGGAGGGCGGCTTCGGCTTCACGCTGCGGGGAGACTCGCCCGTGCTCATCGCCGCCGTGATCCCCGGCGGCCAGGCCGCGGTGAGGCTGGGGAGGAGGACGCCCCGGGGCTGGGGGCCGCGGTGAGGCGGGGAGGAGGACGGGGCTGGGGGCCCCGGGGTGTGCGGGGACGGGGGGCTGGGGGCCGCGGGGAAGCGGGGAGGCTGGGGAGGAGGACGGGGCTGGGGGCCGCGGGGAGGCGGGGAGGAGGACCCCCGGGGTGTGCGGGGATGGGGACCGGACCGTCCCGCCGCAGGCAGCCGGCCTCCGGGAGGGCGACTACATCGTGTGCGTGGACGGGCAGCCGTGCCGCTGGTGGAAGCACGCGGAGGTGGTGGCCCGGCTGAAGGGCGTGGGCGCGGAGGGCGTGAGCCTGCAGGTGGCCACGCTGGTGCCCGGCGCCGAGCCGCCCAGCACGGTGAGCCGACTCCCTGGTCCCCAGCCCGCCCCCCCCCCCCTGCCCTGCCCGCCCGGCCGCTGACCGCTGTGCTCCTCCCGCAGGGGGACCGCCGGCCGGCCCTGCGGGGGCTGCTGAGGAGCCAGGAGCGCGGCTGGGAGTCGGCGCCCCCGAGAGCCGGCCCCAGGCCCCTGCTCGGCTGGAGCCGCAAGGCCAAGAGGGGCAAGACGGCGGGGCGGCCGGCCCCAGCCCCCCCGCCCTGAGCCGCTCCCTCGCTGCTGGTCGCCCCCG
>PVJN01047100.1:0-16155 GCA_004026805.1 Lasiurus borealis
CCCCCGCCCGGCTGAGTGTCTCCCCTTCCCTCCCCCCCACAACCCCCGATTTTAATTAACTCCGTCCATTTCCTTCCCGAGGGCAGGACGAGAGAAGCTGTTGGGAGGAAAGTCTGCGGGGCCCTCTCCTCCCAGCAATGCCAGAACTCAGCTGTAATCTCTCTCTAACCGCGGCCTTTGTGGCAGAAGGACCGGTGGCTTCTGCAGGCCACCTGCCCTCCTGGGCTGCCTCTGCCATTTCCAAACCAGGATCCTTGCACGGAAGGGTGGCCTGATGGCCGGGTAAGGCCACCAACAGGGTGGTGACCTTTCCCCCACCTCCCTGGGCAGGCGGCCTTTATCTGCAAGGCCTGGGACACCCTGGGGGACGCTCGAAGGGGAAACTGAATGCCTTCCCGTTATCTCTGACCCCGTGCGAGATGAGCCCGAGCTCGCCTTGTGCACCGCAGGCTGCGCTGCTCCCAGTTCCTGATGTTTCTGGCATGGCCTCTGCGTGACAGCGATGGCCTCAGCGGGAGGCAGTATGTGTCCTTGGCAGCGTGCTCTCCGGTGTGTGAGTGGGGGTTCGGGGCTCAGAAAAATGCTCTCAGGTCGGAAAGGAAGGGCCGCCATCCTCAGAAGCGGTCCTCCAAGCCAAACATCAGTTTCTATCATCAAACAATTGTGTGCCGGGGATTTAAAAAAAAATACATTTTTGCCGAAACCGGTTTGGCTCAGTGGATAGAGCATCGGCCTGTGGACTGAAAGGTCCCAGGTTCGATTCCAGTCAAGGGCACGTACCTTTGTTGCGGGCACATCCCCAGTTGGGGGTGGTGTGCAGGAGGCGGCTGATCCATGTCTCTCTCTCATCGATGTTTCTAACTTTCTATCCCTCTCCCTTCCTCTCTGTGAAAAATCAATAAAATATATTTTAAAAAAATTTTTTAAATGATGAGAGAAAATCTCCCTAAAAAAACAACAACCCTGCACCCATGAGCAGTCACTCCCCATCTCCCCGTTCCCTCATTAGGGGCCCCCTGGTCCCTAATCTTTGTCTGCATGGGTTTTCCTAATCTGGGAATAAGTTCATATACATGGATCCATAAAGGATGTGGCCTTTTTGCAAATGACTTCTGTCACTTAGCACAATGTTTTCAAGCTCCATCCAGGTGGTAGCAGGCATCAATTCTTTAGTTTTTTCCAAAAATGTTTTTTTTAATATATTTTATTGATTTTTTTATAGAGAGAAAAGGAGAGAGTTAGAAACATCAATGAGAAACATCCATCAGTTGCCTCCTGCACGCCCCCTACTGGGGATGTGCCCATAACCAAGGTACGTGCCCTTGACCGGAATCGAACCTGGAACCCTTGAGTCTGCAGACCAACAATCTATTCACTGAGCCAAACCGGTTTCAGCTCAAAAATGTTTTTATTGATTGCAGAGAGAAAGGGAGAGAGATAGATAGAAACATCAATGATGACAGAAAATCATGATTCGGCTGCCTCCTGCATGCCCCCTTCTGGGGGAATGAGCCCACAACCCAGGCATGTGCCCTGACCAGGAATCCACCCATGACCTCTTGGTTCAATGCCCAACCACTGGGCCACACTAGCCGGGCCAGTCCCTTTTCATGACTGAATAATATTCCATTACATGGATATACCACCTGTGCTTACTCATCTGTCAGCTGGTGGGCATTTGGTTGCTTCCAATTGCTGGCTGTTCTGAATAAGGCTGCTACGAATCGGTGTGGACCAGTTCCGTGTGTGAACATACATTTTCACGGTATATTTCAAGGCTGGAAATATACAAGGTTCCTCACTCCAGGAACCGCCAAACTGTTTTCCGAAAGTGGCTGCAACGTTTTCCATCCCGACTGTCAACGGATGAGGACTCCAGTGTCTCCACACCTTCCTTCCATGTGTCGCTGTTCACTTTACAAGGATAGCCACCCTTGCCCTGACCGGTGTGCCTCAGTGGATAGAGCGTCGGCCTGCGGACTGAAGGGTCCCAGGTTCGATTCCGGTCAAGGGCACGTACCTTGGTTGCGGGCACATCCCCAGTAGGGGCTGTGCAGGAGGCAGCTGATGGATGTTTCTCTTTCATCAATGTTTCTAAATCTCTATCCCTCTCCCTTCCTCTCTGTAAAAAAAAAAAATCAATAAAATGCATATTTTAAAAATAAAGAAATGAATGTATAGCCACCCTGGCTCTATCTCCTTGTGGCTTTGATCTACAGTCTTCTCATGTGCTCGCTGGCTATCTGTAAACCTTCTTTAGAGAACTGTATATTCAAACCCTCTGCCCGTTTTTATTTTATTCTTTGGCTAACCCACACCTGAGGGTTATTTTTTCCATTGGTTTTTAGAGAGAGTGGAAGGGAGTGGGGAAAGGACAGGGAGAGAGAGAGAGAGAGAAAGAGAGAGAGAGAGAGAAACATTGATGTGAGAGAGACACACAGATTGGTTGCCTCCTGCACACGCCCCTACCAGGACCAGAGATCAAACCTGCAACATGACTTTTACCTGGAACTGAACCCAGGACCCGTTGGCAATGATTGTACAAGTTCTTTAAGGATTCGGGGCCCTTCTCGCACATACATTTTGCGAATGTTTTCCCCATGCTGCGGTGTTTTCTTCCACTTTCTTAGTAGTGTCCTTAGACACACAAAAGCTGTGCATTTTGATTAAGCCCAGTGTATATCTATTTTCCTTTGGTTGCGTGAGCCCTGAGAGTCAGAGTTTAGAAATCTTTGCCTCACGGAAGTGCACAAACACTTCCACCTGTGTTTAGCTTTTAGGCGGTCTGCAGCTGCCCTAGCTGGTGTGGCTCAGTGGGTAAAGCATCAGCCTGCGAACGAAGGAAGAAGGGTCCCGGGGTTTGATTCCAGCCAAGGGCATATGCCTGGGTGGCGGGCTCAATCCCCAGTAGGAGGTTGTGCAAGAGGCAACTGGTCCATGGTTCTCTCTCATCATGGATGTTTCTCCCTCTCCCTTCCTCTCTGAAACCAATAAAGAAATATATATATATTGCCAAAACCAGTTTGGCTCAGTGGATAGAGTGTTGGCCTGCGGACTGAAGGGTCCTGGGTTCAATTCCGATCAAGGGCATGTATCTCGGTTGCGGGTGCATCCCCGGTAGGGGCTGTGCAGAAGGCGGCTGATGGATGTCTCTCTCTCATCGATGTTTCTAACTGTCTATCCTTCTCCCTTCCTCTCTGTAAAAAAATCAATAAAATATATTTTTTAAAAAGATATATATGTGTGTGTGTGTGTGTGTGTGTGTGTGTGTATATACATATATATATATACATATATATATGTATATATATATATATATAAAGAGGTCTGCAGTTTCAGCTCTCACATTTAGGTCTTTGTTCTATTCGGGGTACATGTCTGCCTGCGCTGTAAGGTAGAGGTTTCTCTCTCTCCGGCCCCCGCGGGGGAGCCCAGGTCCCCGGAGCGCAAAGGCGGCCAGCCGACAGCCCGCGCCCCTCCCCAGCGGTCGCCATGGCCACGGGGGACTTTTGTGCTGAAGCGCGCCTCTCCCCCACCCCATCCCGCCCCCCGCCCCCCGCTCCCCTTCTCCACCCGCCTCCTGGTGACGTCATGGACGTCCCTGGCCCTGACCGGCCACCTGGGGGCGGGGCTGGGCTTTAAAGCGCTGTCCTCCCAGGCGCGGCCGCAGCGCGCGCACCGGGGACCCCGCGGACGCCGGCGGGGACCCAGCGGAGAGGCGAGGGTGTTCCCGGGGCGCCTCTCCAAACACCTTCCTGTCCCCCCGCCCGCCCGCCGGCCCCCCGTCCCGCCCCTGCCCTGCGGCCGGGCGGCGGGGCGCGGAGGTGCCCGCAGACAGACGCGGGAGCAGCCGGCGGGGTGGCCACCGCAGCCAGGTAACCGGCCAGGACCTGGGTGCCCTGCCGCCCTCCCCGCCCCGGGGCCGGGGGCTCGGAGTCCGAGGCGCAGCCCACCGCAGCCGGGACTCGCGAGCCTGCGCCCCGGGGAGCAGCGGGGAGCGGGACCCGGCAGCTGCCAGAGGTGCCCGCGCCCAAGTCACCGCGAGGCGGGAAGGCGGGGAGGGCGCACCGATGGGGGGCGGTGGGTCCTCGGCCGGCGCGGGCTGCTGGGGGGTTTGGGGAGAGGCATTTAGACTCCGCGCCCACCCCCACGCCGGTGCGGAAACCCTCAAACCCGCTCGCCGTTCGCGCGGCGCGGCCGGGCTCCCCCTCGGAGATGCGCCCGGGGCACGCGCGCGAGGTCCGGACCCAGGCGCCTCCCGAGCCCCCCGCGCCTGGCCCGCTCCTCGGACCCGTGGCTGCCGCCCGCAGAGAGGCTGCGGGCTGGGGTTCCGGGGCTCCCCTCCCTCCCTTGCCCGCCACAGAGCTGAGCGCCGGGACTCCCCGACTCGCCGGCTGACGCGCGCGGGAGAGCCCGGCGCGGGGGAAGCGTGGGCAGCGCCGGGGGCGGCAGCGGCGATCCCCCGTGCGCGGGGGCTTCCCCGGCCTCGCTCTCTGCTCGCGCCGGCGGCAGCGGGTTCCCGGGACCGGGGAGGGGCGCGGGGAAGCGCGCGGAGGGAGCCCGGGCTGCGGGGAAAAAGCGCATTTGGGGCCGGTGCACGCACGGCCGGCCTCGCCTTCCCTCCCCGCGGCGGCCCGGGCTCTGCCGGCCTCGGGGTCCCCCCTGCCGCCGCCGCCGCCGCGCTCAGAGCCGCTGCCCGAGGTCCCCCCGCCCCTCCGGAGCCTCCCGCTTCAGCACCGGCGGCTGGACAGCGCCCCGGCCGCCGGGCCCCCCTGCTGCGTTCCGCGCGCCTTTACGCGCGCCGCTCAGCAGCTCCACGCGCGGTTCGGGCTCGCGGCCCCCCAGACCCCGCGCGGAGGAAGGAGGCCACGAGGTGAGGAAGGGGAGGGGGAGCCATCATATCGTCCTTCCCTGTGCCTCCAGGGGTGGCGGCGCCGGGTCCTCGGAGGGCGGGCATCCGGACTCCCCTCCGCCGAGACCAGCTGGAATAACTGGGTGCCCGAGAGTCCGGGGTGGGTGTAAGGGGCCAAGCGGGACCCCCAGACCCTGTGTGCCGCGAAGCATCGCCGCCTCCCAGTCGTGTTATCCGCCTCCCCGCTCCCCTCTTCCTCCTTCCCCCCGCAATCTCCCAGCGCCTTCGCGGAGGGAAGGATGGATGGAGCACTGAGACGCACGGAGACCACAATGAGCAGCGTGTTTTGTCCGGGCGCAGTGGGTTCTGTCCCAGAGCAACACCGAACGGTCCGCATGTGTGGCCAGAGGATAAGGCCAAGGGGTCCCTTCGGAGGAGGAACAGAATGACGCTTTGCCGGGAAGGAAACGGCCACGGAGGAGTCGGGGTGTGTGTGTGTGGGGGGGGGAGAGACCTTATCACAAAAGGGCTAAAGGAGGTGGGGGAGGAGGAGAGCGGACAGCGCTCCGAGTGTGGTTGCCAGGCAACCGTCCTCCGCTTCCTGTTGCCTGGGTTACCGTGTATGGAGGGGCTCGGGCCACTAATTATACCGGAGCTACCTTGATTCTGCAAAATATCTGCCTGCCGGGGCCGCATTTTTTCCCTTCGGAGTCAAGGTGCTTTGGGGAGGCAGCTACTACCCTGGCCCTCCTTCCTCACCCCACCTCTCCCTCCCCACCCCATCCTTCCCCTTCCCCCTCAGAGAGGTAACCAAGTCCCCCCCCCTGCCCTGGCTTTGGGGTTTTATTGTTCGTTTCCTCTTTGCTTTAGGTGGAGGGGTTGAACCCCCCTATTTCCCCCTCCCCCCCCTCTTTAAATGAGGAAGACACCTCTGCTGTTGGTGGGTGAAGAGGAGGGAGACCAGAAATTGTCCCCCAAGCATCTCTGGCAGAGGGAGGGGTTCTTCTGGGCTGGATCTGGTTGCCATTGGGGGAGCGGGGAGGGGAGGAGGGGAACTAGCTCACCAGCACCTTCCTAATTAGCGACCCCAGCGTCTCATCCCCCGATCCTTTCCTTTTTCCTTTGATGGACGGCCTCCACTGCTCACCGGGCAGCCTTGCCCCTCCGTGTCCATCTGTCATCCCGGGGTGGGGGGATCCTGTGACCCCCAATTCTCCTAAGTCAACGGTGCCATGCAGCACCATTTAAGGGGGGATCGCCAATAAGTTAAGGGAGCAAAACCTGCGTCTCTGTGTACGCTTTCATCTAGAGCACTTCTTCAATCTCTCTTTCCCAAGCAAACCTGCTGTCAGCTGGGCTATCGCTCGGGACACAGGGAGAGAGGAAGTGGATGTTTCCAGCAAGAACTAGGCTGTTTTTATCTGGGGTGCCCTGTGCCCGTCAGCACGCGTTCCTTTCCTTTCCTCTTCTTCACCCTTTGGGTCACCTATCGCTCAGATTTACAAAAAGTTAAATCGTTATCATTTCAATCCAAGTTGAAGGCTAAGAGAAAAAAAAATTCTCTGATAATTGGCTAAGGATCATTTTGGGGAAGATTTACATTAAAATACTCACCCCCCCGCCCCCTCTCATGTTCTATAGAAACTTCTTTTCAATCCAGACCAGACAGCCCCAGTGTGCTTTTTTGTATTTTTTTTTGTCTTCCCAAAAGAAGTGCCCGCCTGTATGACTCCTCTATCACCGATGGCATCAATAACGTCCCATCGCAATGGTGGGTTTTAAGACACATATTCTCACTCCCTTTCCGCTCGTTTTCTTCAGCCTTTCAAGGAGAGAACGGAGGTCTCATTGGCCTGGAAGGGAGAAGCCTCCTTTCATTGGCTGGTGTGTATGCCCCGGGCAGCCAATCAGAGGGTGCCATTTATCCCTCTCTGACTAGCAGCGGGAGCAGGGGAGCCACAGGGATTGCACCTGCCTTCGTTCCGGCCTTCCGCCTGTCCGTCCGTCTGTCCGGTAGCAGAAGGTGGAACTCGGCAGTTCAGGGACCGGGGATCTGGGATTAGCGTTCGCTGGTCTGGGCTGCCTCTGATTTGCAGGAATAAGTTTGCCGCCTTGCTGTGTGTAGCTTATGTGAAGATGCCTGAGTAATACCTTGTTCTCTGGGTTATTTTAACCCAGGTTTAGAGTATACTGTACCGGGATTACCTTCCCACGTCAGTGCCCGTGACTGGGCCCAGCCCACTGCGTACCCGGGGCTCTGTCATCTCCCCTAGAAGTGGCCTCCGCCCCGGGGGGGGGGGGGGATGTGGTGAACAGTTTGGGGGTGAGGATGGGAAGCCGGGGGAAGGAAGAGCCGGGCTCTACGGGGTCCCTGGGAAGGCTCATTGGTTGGTTTCTCTGACTTCCCTCCTCACAGCCACTCTGCCGGCTGTGTTTTCTGTGGCAGGTGGGGGACCCGGACGGATGGAGGCCAGGACCCTCTGATTCATCCAGTGTGAGCGCGGCCCCGTCTCTCCCCGGGGAGGCTGCGGCAGGCAGGTGATGGAGACTCGGGAACTGGGGATTGGGGGGTCCCTTAAGGCGCTGGAGGTGGGCAGGGCAGGTTTCTGGCTGTTGTTAATCCTTACCCGAGAATATCCCCCATGCCCCCTTTTTTTTAGAGAGAGTGGAAGAAAGGAGGAGAGACAGAGAGAGAGAAACATCGATGTGAGAGAGACGCCTTGATTGTTTGCCTCCTTCACGTGCCCTGACCAGGGCTGGGACTGAACCTGCAACCGAGGTACTTGCCCTCGACAGAAATTGAATCTGGGACCTTCGGTCTGTGGGCCAATGCTCCAGAGCCGCGGTTTGCCACTCTGCTGACTAAGGAGTTTGCCGACCAGGGCTCGATCCACTGAGCCCAACCGGTCAGAGCACCACAAGAGCCCTCAGGAGGGGAGGGGGGGCTGCAGGCTTTAGTCTCCACGTCCCTACAGGGAAGGTGTGTCCAGGCCCCTCTCCTCCAAGACAGGAGCTCCCTGCCACTCCCGCAGACACCCTGATGTGAGGACAGACGACGCTGGTCCGTTTTTTCTTGCTTCTTGGCTGCAGGGGCTGCTGGGAGTGGACAGGCGCTCGGCCACGGTGGTGCTGTCCAGAGCCACCTCCCATCTGTGCCGGCGCGTCCATGGGACCTGAACCCGCTGCTGGACCGCAGCCCATCCCCCTCCGAGGTAGGGCCTCTGCGCCTTCCGTCTCTGGCGCTTGCTCAGGCTGAACGTAGGGGCGCAGCACGGGTTTGCAGCGAATCTTACTGACGAGAATTGGAAGTCTCCTGCTCCTTTCCCCCGCACCCCCCAAATATCCTTATTGATGTCAGAGAGGAAGGGAGAGGGAGAGAGAGAGAGAGAGACATCAGTGAGGAGAGAGAACCATGGATCGGCTGCCTCCTGCAAGCCCCACACTGGGGATCGAGTCCCCAACCCGGGCCTGTGCCCTGACCGGGAATCGAACCGTCCCCTCCTGGTGGACACTCAACTACTGAACCAAGAAGTCTCTTCACTTCCTCTTCATGACAACGGCAGCCCTGGCCCTGGACCGCCCCCCTGCCCGCCCCCTCCCACCTCTCCCTTCCAGATGCTTCCTGGGCCCCAGCTCTCGCCACCAAAGGTAAATGAAGGCTCGGTTCCTCGTTGCCATGGAGATGTGGAGTGGCCGCCCAGAGGATCCCTACCACCCATCACTGTCAGGAAGAAAAGGAGGAGAGGAAGGAAGAGCTCGGGGATCCCCGGCAGGAAGGGAACCATGGCAACAAGCGTTGCTAAGGGGATGGCTCTCAATGCCGAGGCAAGAAACACAAGTGGGGGGCGGGAGATGGGGGGCTAGAGGGCAGGTGAGAGCAGCCTCTCCCGACACCCGAATCTCCCCGCCGACCCAGAAAGACGGAACCCGGCGCTAAAGCGTGTGAGACCGCTGGGCCCGCGGTCGGGTTCGAGGGCTCTTCCTGGGGGCGGCAGGGGAGAGCCGCTGGGGGTGCGTTCACGGCGCTCACACCGAGTGGTGGTCCCGACCCCTTCATGCCGCCTCTGGGCCAGGCCGGGCTCCCCGCCGGCTTTTAATAATGAGCCAGGAGGCCCTTTGCAACTAACACCCCCCAGCTTACCTGTCCCCACCCGGAAGTGAACCCCGAGCTCCTGGAAGAGGCCCGTGTCTCTGAGACCCTACACCCTCGGCGGCTCTTTCTCAGCAGTGCCGAAGACCAGCACTTATTTTCCTAAATGTATATATATTTTAATTGATTTCAGACAGGCAGAGAGAGAGAGAACAAGAAACATCCATGAGGAGAGAGAATCAAGGATCGGCTGCCTCCTGCACGCTCCCTACTGGGGATGGAGCCCGCACCCCGGGCCTGTGTGTGCCCTGACCGGGAATCCAACTGTGACCTCCTGGTTCCTAGGTCGACGCTCAACCACCGAGCCACGCTGGCCGGGCAGCATTTGTTTTGAAAGAAACCAAAGATAACAAATTCCTCTCCATCCTTTGGTTAGACGGGGTGTGTGTGTGTCAGGGGGTCCTCAGTTCCCTGCAGCTTGGGGTAGGAGAGCTAGCCCCCGACCTGGGGTGCAGAAAAGGGGGTCGTCGCCTCCCTAAACCCCCCACAGGAGAACCCTCAGCCCACCCGTCCGGGGCTGCCCGCCGTAGGGCTGGGCACCGCCGGTTGCCTCCCGGGCCCCTCCCGGGTCCAGGCCAGCCCTTCCTTCCGCTCTGGGTGGAGAGGACAGACAGAGAAGGCGGCTGGGCCACGGAGGGAGGGTTTTCAATTAAAAGGAGGAGAAATTAAAAGCGGCTCCAATCGGGGCGGGTAATTACCCTTCGGCTGCGGCAGAAACACAATTAGGGCCGCTCGCCCAGCCTCCAGGACACCCCGGCTGCTGCTAATTAAGAAGCGGATACGCCCGCTAGTGCCATTAAATGCCGAGGGGCCTGGCCGCTCCCCCATCCACCCGCCCCTGGGCTGGGGACACTAACCAGGCAGCCGGCTCTGGGCCTGGGGTGGGTGGGTTGGGGAACTGGGGGTGTAGGGAGAGGATTCCACCCTCCCCGGACCCCCAGCCCCTTCCCCATTGCCTCCCCTTTCTGTTCCGCTGCCCCGCACACACCTCCCCTCCATTCTGAACGGGGGCCCAGTGGGCACCGAGAGGGTCTGTAGCCCTGCAGGTGCTGATAGAGTGGGGGAGGGGTCCTGGAGCGCCTCCTTCCTTCCCTTCCCCCTGATAGCAGGTGCATTAGAATCAAAGAGGAGCTGAAACTGGTTTGGCTCAGTGGATAGAGGGTCAGTCTGCGGACTGAAAGGTCCCGGGTTCGATCCCGGTCAAGGGCATGTATCCTGGTTGTGGGCACATACCCAGTAGTGGGCGTGCAGAAGGCAGCTGATCGATGTCTCTCTCTCATCGATGTTTCTGGCTCTCTATCCCTCTCCCTTCCTCTCTGTAGAAAATCAATAAAATATATTAAAAAAAAAAAAAGAATCAATGAGGAAAGGCAGGAGAACGAGCCACCCACCTGCCCCCTTTCAACGAAAACATCTCCTTAAAGGAAGTGAACGTTGACCTAGGAGCCAGGAGGTCACAGCTGGATTCCCGGTCGGGGCAGGGGGTGCGTGCAGCAGGCAGCTGATCCATGATTCTCTCTCATCGTGGATGTTTTTCTCTCTCTCCCCCCTCCCTTTCTCTCTGAAATCAATTAAGAAAAAAAAGTCAAAATAAGAACTCCCTGCCCACAGTTGCAAGCAGAGGCGGTAGAGAAATCTGAGGGGTGTGTGTGGCAGGGGCGGGTAAGGGAGTGATGGACTGGGTGGTGGGGGCGCTGGGCGGCTGACCCGGGGGGCGGGGACGGGGGGCCCGGGTCCCAGCGCCCCTGGGAAGCAGCGGCCCGCACGGCCGCCCCGTCTGGAAGACTAGTGATTTTGTTGTTGTCTCGCTGCATCAGCAACAAGTCCCAGTCTGCCGCACGGTGCGGGCCTGGCGGCGGCGGGGGCCCGGGTCCTGGCACGATGCGGGTCCTGGCATGCTGACTGGCCCCACAGCGGGGGGCGGGGGCTGGGCACCCACAGTCTGAGGCGCCCTGTGGCCCCACACCCCGGGCCGGCGGTCTGGTTGGGTAGGATCGGCCGCTGGTTGACCCCCGAAGGACAGACAGGCTGGGACGCGGGGTGTCTCGGCAGCAGCAGGAGGACACACGGCCTGGAGCTGGCCTGGGGCTGAGTGGCGACGGTGCACAGGGAACGCCTTGGCGGGGGTGGCACCCGGGAAACACGGCGTGGGGAGTCCCCGCCCCCTGACCTGGGTGGGCCGCTCCCCGAGGGGGCAGAAGCTGCGATCCTGAACCCCACCTCCCGCCTGTTGGCCTGGGTCCCCCTTGCACAGGGTGGTCCTCCAGGCCCCGGGGGGAGGCCCTCCAGGGACGCAGATTTCAAGCGACAAAGTCAAATGCCCTGTCTGCCCCTTTCCCAGTGTCCTGCCTCCATCACCCACGGGCCAGGCAGGCATGAGGCACCCCGGGGCCCCGAGGCCAGAGAAGGGAAGGGCTGATCAGCACCCAGAGGCAGGGAAGTCGGGGAGAGTCTTTCCTTTGGAACGCTAATGCACCCATTGATCTAATGCACCCATCAATCAATCAATCAAAGAAGTTAACAGGTGCAAAAAAAAAAAAAAAGACATGAAACCTTTTCTAAACCCAGCGGGGCCGGGAACCCTGAAACTGCAACCGGGCGCTGGGCTCCGCCTCCCGCCCCACCTGTCCGCGCTGTGTGACCTGGGGCCGGGCACCCAGCCTCTCTGAGTCAAACCAACCCTTCACCTCTGCCGTGGCGGCCTCGGGGCTCCTTCACCCCAACCCACGGGCTCTCGGCCTCCGCCTTCCCTGCCCCGCTCACGTCCTGTCCTCCGGACGTGCAGCCCTGCTGGAGCCGGGAGGCAGCTGGTCCCATTAGAAATCTCATTCGCGCTCGGGAAGCCTGCAAATTGGCGAGAGCCAGCGGGTGTCTGTGGGCCGGTGGAGGGAGGGGAGGGGCCTGGAGGGGGAGGAGAGGGGCCTGGAGAGGGAGGAGGGGAGCCGGAGGGAAGGGCCGTTTCTCCCAGCCAGCCCTCGGCACCCAGAGCAGCTGGGGAGGCAAAACGGGGAGAGATCCTGCCTCAGAGACACACCTGGGGAGGAGATTGGGGTGCGCTCCTGACGGGGGAGATGCTGAGAGAGCCGCAGTCGATAGGAGCCGGGGTGTGAAACAGGGAGCTGGTCACTTCCCGGGGCGGGGCAGGGGGGGCAAGTTGGGGAAGAGGCGCCCTGGCTCTGGACTCAGACTCACCGAGGTGCCCGTCCTGGCTGGGGCTGTGTGACTTGGGGCCCGTCCCTGACCCTCTCTGAGCCTCAGGTTCCTCGGGTGTAAGATGGAATGAGCCACACCGGTCACGCCAGTCGCTAGGGTCATCAAGAGGAGAGACATAATCTGTAATGGAGTGCGTGCGTGTGTACCCAACAGGCGTCCGCCTCCTCTCCCGCGGTTTTCACAAGTTCAGGGGGTGGGCCCAGAAAGGCGACTGAGTTGATTGGCAGGTCCCTGACGCGTGCTCCAGGCACCCAGGGGGGCCCGCCCATGAAGTAGGAATGAATGAAAACCGTCCTCTCTTCGTCTCCCCGATCCTGGCGGAGTCTCATCCCATTTGAAGGCTTATCCTTCCCGTATCCAGATCAGACTCAGTGTGCACTCAGTGTGTACTGAAAGAATGAATGCAGGCCATGCCCGTCTCTCCCCCCGGTTTTAAAAATGCAGAAGTCCAGGCTCAGAGAGGTTATGCTGCTTGCTTCTAGGTCAATCAGCAAAACAGACACTCTCAGAGCACAAAGGGGTTGGTAAGCCAGGTGTCCGGGCACCTGGTAACCCTTTACCTTAGCTGGATGGACCAGGTCTACCAGGTGCACCGGTTAATCATGCGGATTTTTCCCAATAAATGGGGTGACACATAGGTTGATATATGTGTGAGTTGGTATAATGTCTGCGGTTTTGTTACGTTGACAGCAAGCTTCAAAACTTCCTATGTCACATTTGCTGAAGGTGTTTCTATTGTAGATATTTTTACCCTTAAAAATGTTGAGTTTTGTGCCCAAAAAAGAGCGTTTGCGGGAAGTTTTTTAATTCATGACTTGATTCTGAAGAAAAGTGCTGCTGAAAGGTGTCTATACTCGGGGAAGCTGATGGCGAACATGCTCCACCTCAAAGTCCTTGCGAACTCTGGTTCAAATTCTTTAAAAGTGAGGATTTCCATGTGAAAGACATTGTTAACGGGTGCACCGTCATCTTTCGTGCTCCCATCTGCCTCCCCAAATGAGCAGGGAAGCAGCTCCCCCTAGTGGCGTCTATAAGTAACTTTGCCTTAGTGGCGATTCCTGACCTTGGCAGCAAAACCGGATCACCTGGTGAGCTTTGAAACTCGCCAAGTTCAGGGTCGCCCCGCCCACCAACACCAATTAAATCAGAATCTGGGGGTGTGGCTCGAGCGTCAGTATTCTTTAAAACTCCTCTAGCGACTCCAATGTTCAGCCAAGACCGAGCCACAGATTTCATGGGTCAAGAAACTGGAATGGGCCTAGACTGGTTTGGCTCAGTGGATAGAGCGTCGGCCTGCGGACTGAAGGGTCCGGGGTTAGATTCCGGTTGGGGGCATGTACCTTGCTTGTGGGCACATCTCCACTGTGGGGCGTGCAGGAGGCGGCCAATCGATGTCTCTCTCTCTCATCGATGTTTCTGACTTTCTATCTCTCTCCCTTCCTCTCTGTAAAAAAAATCAATAAAAAATATATTAAAAAAAAAAAGAAACTGGAATGGAACAGATACCGGTAGAAAACGGGGGGGCAGGCTCTGTACCCAGATAGGTCCAGAGTCACTGCTGGGTCAGGGGTGCAGACAGAGAACCTTCTGGAACAGAACAAATGATTTGCCTTGGGCTCCCAGAGTTGTGTCAGCTCCACACTCTCAACAACAAATCTTGCACTGGAGCGCGTGCCGGGGAAGCTTGTCAATCAGATCGGCCAGATTTCTGGCCCCCCTGAATTTCTGAGTCAGTAGGCCCCCAGCCATTCCCAGGCGATGCCCAGGCTGCTGATCTCGGACCCCACTCAGAGAAACCCGACTCTGAAGAACGGCCAGATCGACACCCCCTTTACGACGGCACCATGTCCAGCGGCATCCCCCATTGTCCTCAGAACAGACACGCGAGGCGGGCAGAACGGCGGTCGGACGGTGGCAGCGAGGGTCGGTAAGTGCAAAACGGATGGAGTCCTGGTTCTCGAATGCTTCCGGGTTGGTAAGGTGCGGGGGGGGGGGGGGGGGGGGGGGGGAGAAGTGAGGGCTCCTAGGGCCGGGCTTGGGGCTCTGGGCTTCCTCCCACCAAGTCCCAGCTCAGAGGGGGCTCTGCTACCTCGGATCCTCGGTCTTTGGGGAAGCAGGAGGCATTTTCACCCCAGGAACGAAAGGCTGGGGTCCCTACGGATGGGGTGGGGGATACTGCCTTCCACAATCCTGAGGCCAGTATTGGGCCGTCCTATTGTATGCCTGGGGAGCTTTAACTTTTTGGCTTTATGATATTTTCTTTTTATCATAAGCCTTCAGTAGTTACAAAGGATGTAGCACCAGTGTTGCCATCTCTTTGACAAAGTGCCCTCCAATGAACGCAGTGAAGACCGGATACCGTAGCAATGTGGTGCCAACATTACATGCTTTAAAAGTGCAGCCAGAGGCGCCGAGGCCTAAGGAGAAAGCCACGTGACGAAGTAGCAGGTTCGGGAACGGAGGTGGAGCCCGAACCGACAGTGTGCAGAGCCAGGGCCCAGTCCCACAGCTGTAAGCAAGCGGATTCAGCCCAGCGCGCCCCTGAGCATGGCCGAAGGCCCCACGTTTCCGGAAAAGAAGGATGCCCGTGGGAGATTTTTTTTATTTAAGAGGAAGGGAAAGAGGGAGGGAGAGATTGATTTGCTGTTCTACTTATTTATGCATTCATTGGTTGATTCTTGTATGTGTCCTGACCAGAGTCAAACCTTGGTGTATCGGGATGATGTTCTAACCCAGTGGTCAGCAAACTGTGGCTCTCGAGCCACATGCGGCTCTTCCACAAAATACCACGAGTAGGCGCGCACAAATAACTTTGTGGCCCACACGTGCAGAAGTTGGTGTTCGGCTCTCAAAAGAAATCCCAATCGTTGTACTGTTAATACAGTATTTGGCTCTGTTGACTCATTAGTTTGCCGACCACCGTTCTGACCAGCTGAGGTCCTGGGCCAGAGCAGGCCCTGGGAGAGCTGGATCTCAGTGCCGAGAAACCCTGAGCGCAGAACCCGACCTCTGACCCGCACACACACCTCTATTTTAGTAAAGTGCAGGGACCAGCGGCTCCAGCTCCTGTCCAGAGAGGAGAGGACCCATGCCAGGAATTGGGCCGATGCAGAAGGATTCACCATACGGACGCCGAGATCTTGGTGGGAACCAGCAAGAACACTGCCTACACATCCCCAATCCCCTCCCCTCTCCTTATAAAAGCCCGCAACCCACGCAGGCGCCCCGACCAGGAATGGAACCGGTGACCTTCCAGTGCACGGGACTGCGCCCCACCCACCGAGCCACACCGGCTGCGGCTCTCCTCAACTTCCAGTGCCAATTCCCTCAGCTGTGAACCAGAAATAACAGTAGTGCGTGTCTCAGATATTGCCTGGCGCACAGCCTCACAATAAAGGTGACCTGTTTATCATTGTTCTCGTTCTTTGGGGAGGGGGTTGCAGTTTTATCCGTTCAACACGCTGTTAGCGCCCCAGATCTGAGCAAACTAGTCAGGCACTGTGCATCCTAGTCTGTATCTCCCAGTGCTCAGCCCATAGTAAGAACTTAAAAGTATTGCAAAAGGATAAACTTAAAAAAAAAAATAGCGCCGAAAGAGCAAACCCGACTTGAAAAATCTTTCTCGAATGCCCATCCTGTGTATTATTTATTATACCGAGGAGGTAGCGTTGTGAACTCTGCAAGCCTCCTGCCTGTGGCCGCACCGTGCTCCTAGGAGTCCAAGCCCCGACCCGGGGGGCAGGCGCACTGCAGCCGGGGGACAGGGATGGAGGACAGGCAACGCCACCCTCCACTCCTGTCTTTTTAAAATTTCCCGCGGCCGCGGCCGGTTGGAGGCACAAGCCACGCCCTTCCGGGAAATCCCCGCCCCCTCTGTATCGTAGACCAATCCGCAGAGAGCCAGGCTCTCCCAGAGAACCAATCAAAAGAGTGCCGAGGC
>PVJN01047101.1:0-16154 GCA_004026805.1 Lasiurus borealis
ATGGTGGGGGAAAGGCTGGTGTACCCCGTTTTTCAGTAAGTGCAGCTGGCAGTGAAGGAATTTGGGCTGGATTGGGTCTCATGCTTAGTGACCTTGCCTGACAGGATTGTAAACGTTTGTGGTGGGAGTTAGTATCTTCACCGGGAACCCAGCTTGTGGTCAAACAATATCCGCTGACTTGATTAGAGTCGAGCAAGAGGGAGACGGACCAATTTGTGGGTGTTACATTTTTTTTGTGTGAAATAGCAATAGAGGAAAATTCCTTGAACAGGTTTCATCTTTATACTTTTCTGTTTAAAACACAAACTTGATTCCTTCAGTCAAATAGTTGACTGTCTCCCATGTTCCAGGTACTGTGTGGCCAGGACGTGGGTATATGTAGTGTTGTACAAAACAGGCATGGCCCCTGCCCTCTAAACCTTGCTGAGAGAGACAAATGCAAACACATTCGTAGTATAATTAATTATAATCATGGTAAAGATACCAAAGTATTAGTATAGGGTTTATAAAGACATAAAATAAGGCCACAGGAGTGAGAGAGAGCTTCTTGGAGGAGAGGGAATATAATCTAAGATTTGAAGGATGGATGGGACAAAGAGGAGGGCAGCAGGGAACAGGGAGGGAAAATGACCCCCGGAGTTTCCCAGCGTGCCTGCCATCCCATAATTGCTCACACTGTGTTGACCAGGACCAGCACCCATCGCCGGCCATGGCCATCCTGATTGTTTTCCCAGAGGCTCACCTGTTGACTCCTCTGCTGTCTGCCGGTCTGGCCGCAGCATAAATCCTTCTTTACTGTTGACACCCATAATTTACTTGCTGAGATGATGCAACAGCTGGTCTTCTTGGAAACGAATAGTATTTCTTTTTCCGTCCGGCAGTTAATCTTCTCGCTGGATGTCCAGTGGGAGGGCGGGCCAGTGGTAACGGACAGGCAACAGCAGCAGGCATCTGTGAGCAGTGGCCAGAGGTGTTCACAGGCTCTGGACTCAGACAGGCTCTGGCTCTGGGTTCCAATTGAGGCTCGGCTGTTACACGTTTTGCTGTTAAGGCCCCCTAGCCTTGATTTTCTAATCTGTAATATGGGTAGAAAGGCTATCTCATCAAGTAGGCTAATGTATGAGACGTTGAGTGAGGTAATGTATGGGAAGCATGTAGCACTGTGCCTGGCCCATGAATGGTGCTTATAATTACTGATGGTTTGCCCCTGGACATTCACTTAAACCTGCCATCCTGTGCTAGGCATATGGAAGGAGATCTCCTTGGTTGACTAATTAAAACAGATTTGTTGTTTGCATTAAATAAGTCTTCATCTCCTCTGTAGATTGGTGGGTTTACCGTACCGGCATCAAGAACTATCAGGAGCTGAGGCCTGTTTGGCTCAGTGGATAGAGCTGAAAGGTCCCGGGTTCGATTCCGGTCCAGGGCACGTATCCTGGTTGCGGGCACATCCCCAATGTGCAGAAGGTGGCTGACTGATGTCTCTCTCTCATCGATGTTTCTGACTTTCTATCCCTCTCCCTTCCTCTCAATAAAAATCAATAAAATATATTAAAAAAAACAAAACACTACTTTAAAAAAAAAAAGAGCTATCAGGAATGTTCCTAGCTGAGGGGCCAGTTACATTACCAGTTGAATTTTAAGAAGGCTGTTGGTAATGGTATGCGGGCATTTATACCTCACATCTGTAGGCCTTTTCTGCCTATTCCATCAGAGAGAAAATGATGTTAACGAAGCAACGTGCCCCCAGTATATCAGAAGCAGCTCCCTCACTGCTGGTTGACTTTGTTTTCCCCCCTAAAAATGCGGTGTCACATTTAAGACCATCCCTTGATAAAGCAACCACAAAAAGCCTGAAGAAAATACAGTCCCTGCCGTTCTAGGAACCATGAGAGGGGCGGTTATAGCTCTTCAAACATGGACTTGTAGTTATCTTGAAGCTCCACCCCCTGAGAGGTCTCCCTGGAATTCTGGGTGCTCTGACCCTTGTCTGCTCGGCCAAGGAGCGCACCTGAGCAGGCTGCAGTGAGTGGAAGCGCTCATTTGAAGTCTGGGTGTGATGGTGCTGGCAATGGTGAGTCAGCAGGCAAACTGGGCGCCTGGTTAGAAGGCAGTATTTTCAGGAAACCTTTTCTGGTTATCGGAGGTTTCTCGAAATCTAGACTACTACATCGATGAGATTAGGATTTTGGTTAAAAAAAGAGAGATCTGAGATTGTCTACATGATTGGTTGTAAATGTGGCCATCTTGGTAAGGCTACAAACCGGGAAATAAGGAATGTATTGTCCCAGAAAAAAAAAAAAAATTGTATAGCGCTGAAATATATTTCCATTAAAAAGTTGTCCTTCCCATAAGCCAAATAACTTCACAAAATGCTTTAACTTTTGCGTCAGATTTTATATGAAACAGCAGCATTCTTGGTTATGGGAATAATACCTCATTCTCCAGTAATATTTCCTTGGTCTCTTTTATAACTCCACTCAGCAAAATATGCAAATTTGCCAAAATAACCAACAGATAATTTACCACAGAAAGTTCTAAATTGTATATTAATTGTGCAAAACGTCAAAATAAAGGACAAGTGGCTTTAGTTTATATTTAATCAAAGTAAGTAGCACAAACAAATATATCATCGGTGCTTTGTTTTTAATCTTGTCGTTTGGCAAACCTTTTAGCTGTGATAAGTGAATTTTCCTTTCATTGGGAAAAGCCAAGTTGCTGTTTTCTTTGGTTCTATAGCTGCATTCTTTCAGATTGTAGCAGTTAGCTAAAGACGAGAAACTAAAGGATATTCGCCTCTGAGATATTTATTTCTTAGATTTACATGATAGTGACCTTGTGCGTGGTTTCTTGTTTTTTGTTGTTATTTTTTTTCCCATTTTCTTTGAACATTTTCTTCAAAGCTGCTTGGAATTAAAGTAAAAAATTTTGCATTTATATAAAAACCATCTAAAAATGAACTACATACTATCTGGAATTGCTGGGGCTCAGAATTCTCCCAGATGTGTGTTTTCAGCTGTCCATTTCACATCTCCGAGCCAAAATGAAACTGTGCCTCCTTCTTGCTTCTCCCCTCTTCTCCTAATTCCCTGCTAATGACTCACCTTGTTGCCCAGGTAGAAACCTCTAGAAATCCCAGCACCTTCCCTGACTTTCCCATCTAATGAGTTTCTCCATTCTGTTAACTTCCCCTCCAGATCCTTACCCTAACCTGTGTCCTCTCTTTCATTTTCCACTGCCAGGCTTTCTCGTCGCTTGCCCAAATTTGCCACCTCACTGGCCCGCTGGTGGTCTGTCTCTCCCCACCTGTAATCCATCCCTCCGCTGTCCCACTTTTCCCTGTCTGGTTGGGTGTTGACTGGCCTCAACACCTCTGGCAGATTCTCATTGTCCACAGAGTAAGCCCAAACTCCCTCAGCCTACCGTCAAACCTTTGCCATCAAGCCCTGCCCTGCGTTTCAGCTCTCATCCTCTGCCCCCGCTCCTCCTGCGGTCCGCACCTCAGTCTCACCCACCGACCCACGTTTTCTTGTGTAAGATTCATGTCTGGGCGCACCTATTCTCCAGCCCACAGTGCGGTGTCCCCAGTGCTCCCAGTAACGACATCCTTATCCCTGAGGATCTGCTTCATGCTCACTGTCAGCCACTCTGCCTTCAGCACTTTTCCTTGTGTGCCTCTGGTACAGACCTCGCATTGTAATTAACCGCTCCGTGGGCCACTCAGGAGGGAAGGTTTATTCCTTACTCACCTTTCATTTAATGAAATAATTTCCACTTGACAATAACTCAGCAGCTCCTCTATTACTTCCTGGTATCAGACTATCTTTTCTTGATATTCAGTGATATTGGCTCAGACACAGTGAGGTTGAAATTTCATCTCTAGGTAGATACCTAAGCCAAAGATTTGAAAACAGGGGCTTAAATGGATACTTCAATGATAATGTCTGTAGAAGCATTATTCACAGCGGCCAGAAAATGGAAACTACCCAAGTGTCTGTCAACAAAGGAATGGATAAACAATAATAGTATGTGCATCTACAGGAGTATTATTGAGCCATAAAGAGGAATGAAGTTCTGATACATGCCTCAATATGGTTGAACTTAGAAAACATTACACTAGCCCCGCCATTGTATCTCAGTGGTTGAGCGTTGACCTATGAACCAGGAGGTCATAGTTCAATTCCTGGTCAGGGCACATACCCAGGTTGCGGGTTTGAACCCCAGTGTAGGGCATGCCGGGGGCAGCCAATCAATGATTCTCACTCATTATTGATGTTTCTCTCTCTCCCTCTCTCTTCCTCTCAGAAATCAATAAAAAATATATCTTTTTTTTTTAAAGAAAAGGTTACACTAAATGAAATAAGCCAGACAAAAAGCACAATTATTATATGATTCCACTTATATGAACTATCTAGAATAGTCACATTCATGGAGAAGGTAGGTTAGAGGTTATCAGAGTCTGGGGAGAGAGGAAAATGGAAGTTATTACTTAATGGATGTAGCCTTTCTGTTTAAGATGCTGAAAATACTTTAGAAATAGATCATAGTGATGGTTGCACAACATTGTGAAAGTAATTAACATCATTGAATTGTACACTAAAAAATGGTTAAAATGGCCAATTTCATGTTATGTATATTTTACCACAAAAATATATATAGTAATTAAAAAACTACCATCAACATCCTTATGCACATCCTATGTAATAAAACCCTAATATGCAAATCTGACCGAATGGCAGGATGACAGGTTGCTATGACACATACTGACCACCTGGGCGCAGACGCTCAATGCAGGAGCTGCCCCCTGGTGGTCAGTGAGCTCCCACAGGGGAAGCGCTGCTCAGCCTGAAGCCAGGCTCGCAGCTGGCAAGCGTGGCAGCAGTCGGACATCCCCCAAGGGCTCCCAAACTGCAAGAGGGTGCAGGCCAGGCTGAGGGACACCCCCTGGCCTGAGTGCAAGAATTTTGTGCACCCGGCCTCTAATGTGTTATAAGCAAGAATGTTATCTCTCTATATCATCTCTGTCTATCATTCTATCTTCTGAATATATTTTAACTTCCTTAAAGTCAGAGACCTGTCTATATAGAAAATACCATTTAAGAAACATAGCCTTGTTTTGGAGTGTGGAGTGGTTGTTTTTGAAATTGCTGAAACTCTCCGGACGGAGGTTATTTTATTTGAATATTAAAAGACTCAGTCCTGACAAAGTAATATGTAGCTGTTGACGGGGTTTTGGAGTCTTCCGGTGTGTTGTCTGGCCTACTGTCTAAATGTTAATGGTGCCTATTAACCCCAATTCCACTGAAAGGAAAGGCAAATAGTCCAGCAGAGTTTTCCCTTTTGCTGTTTTAAACCAGGGACTTGGGTGAGTAGGTCAATTATAATCTGTGGCTGGGATTTAGATTGTTTGTTCTCTCTAAGTCCTTTTTAAAGGAAATGCAAATGTAGAGGCTTCCTCAAAGTATATAATGATTTGCCTCTTCTAGGAAGTTCAAATGGATTTGTCTTTTAAGGTCTTACAGTAACTTTAAAAAAATAGATAATGATGACAAGCTGATAATATAGTTCATACTAAAATGAGTTTTATGTATATGTAAACATATAAAAACAAAGCTCCTGATGTCTTGTTTGTTTTATTTCTGAATGCCAGGATTTATATGAAAATAACAGAGAGAGAAATGTGAGGAAATGTTAGACCATATTTGCTATTATCTTGTATACATTTATGTTGTCTCATTCACTGTCTGCCTTGAATTTTGTGTGATGGAGTCCAGCCAGCTGACTGGTAAGGAGCAGTGAATGATGCGCTAAATGCTAAAGAACTTATTGAAAATGAAATTTCCCTCGTTTTCCTGTTCCAGAAGAAATCATTAGAAATTATTGTTGATGTCACCGTCATCACATTCTTGGGAAAATGGTCAGTCCTTGTGGAATAGTTATTGCTAATAGGTTTTCCTGCCATTTTAAATTTGGACCCTAAGTGGGCTCCCGGGCAGTTCTCTGATCTTAGTATTCACTCGAGTCCTTTGGAGATCTGGCTAAAATGCAGGTCCAGATTAGTGGAGGTGTGTGATGTGGTTGTGCATTTCTGATATGCTCTTAGATGACACCAATGTGGCTGGTCTTTAGACCACATTTTGAGCAGCAACACTGGGTAGAAACCTTTATCAAATACCTGATTTTGATGTTCTGTTAATATTGGATGCGATCTTTGGTTGCCAGATAAAACACAAGATGCTCATGTAATACCTGACACATAGTTTACTGAAAAAAATATTATTTATCAGAAATTTAATTTTAACTGAATTGGACACAATATATGCACAAACAAATATACACCCACTCTTAAGTCTGGCAACTTGAAATTGCAATCTAACTAATTTATGAAGACACTGAATGTCATACATAATATTTAAAGTAATATGATTAATTTTATTTTGAGAGAAAGGACACATAGAATTAAGTTTATGTCATGCTTGGTTTTAAAGTCCTTATGTAGATGTTGTACTCATATGCTTTTCAGTATAATAAAATATGCAAGCATCAGTCTCTTCTTCTTCCTCCAGTATATAGGACATTCTTGAAAAATGGTGAAATCTGTATATTCTAAAATATACCTGAAAGTGTAGAAATGAACTGGATTATCAGTGTTGTAAAACTGACTACTTGAATTTATAAGGTATTAATATGGCAGATTTAAATGTAGGTGATTTTTATAGTTTTTGCCTTCTGTCTTTGTGAGTTGGTACTGGTACTGTTGATATTTTCAAACCCTGTATAAAAGCACCACATGAGATAGTCTGTTATTAAAGCATATGGAAGAAAGCATAAATACTTTTCTTCGTTTTTTTTCTTTTCTTTTTAGGTTCTTTACAGAGTTGGAAGCAAGACATCAGAATAATATCTTCATAGATGACATAAGTGACATTGTGGAAAAGCACACGGCATCCACATTTGACCCATATGTGAAATACTGTACAAACGAAGTCTACCAGCAGCGAACATTGCAGAAATTGTTGTAAGCTATGTTAAATAGTACAGTTTTAATTATCCTCACACTGATTGAATTAACTCACATTGATTGAAATTAATCAATCTTTTAAATAAATTTTGTGTGATGGAGTCCAGCAGCTAACTGGTAAGGGGTAGTGACTGACAGGCTTGATCCTAAAGAAGTGATTGAAAACAAAATTTCCCTTGTAACTGTTCCAGAAGTCAGTGTTAGAAATTATTGATTTCGTCTTCATTGCATTTTGGGGGAAAATAATTAGGTCCTCATGGTACAGTTATTTCTAATAGATGGGCTATATCCCAGGGACAGATGTTTAAGAGGATTACTTTCAGGATGAGTGTGTCCTAAGAGAAAAATCTAGTCTCTGGAGAATTTTCTCTCTAAAGCAACTATGAAATTACCAGAGGCCTGATGCACGAAGATTTATGCAAGAATGGGCCTTCCTTCCCCGGACTGCCAGCACTACCTTTGCTTCGGCCCAGAGCCGCCTTTCTGCCTTCCGCTGCCCAGAGGCCCGGAACAGCTGGGGCAGTGTGGAATGCCTTTGTCCTGCCCCCAGCTGCTCAGCGCCTGTGCATGCAAATTAATCCACCATCTTTGTTGGGTTAATTTGCATACTCACTCCTGATTGGCTGGTGGGCGTCGTGAAGGTACAGTTAGTTTGCATTTTTCACTTTTATTAGTGTAGATGGTTTGTTATTTTCCTTGTTTTTTTTATTAATTGTGATGATTATCCCAACCCCCCCACACCCTCCTTCTCTAAGACTTTAACTGGCCATTAAGTAGTTTGCCTGAGGCCAAGAGAGAGTTTTTGAGGATGCTGAATAGTTAGTGCCAGGATCCAGTTTTCTCTAAGGCTCTAATTTTCTTGCATTCAAAGGACAGCTCTGTTTCTATTAAGTTGTTTGTAGAAATTGCTGATTTCTCCTTTGAGTAATCAGAGAAGCAAAGGTCTGAAAGAAACCATGGGGTGGGACGGAGTTCTTAAAGACGTTAATTATGAAACAAAAAACAGTTAAGCCTTAAACTTCTCTCCACACCTTTTCCTTTTAGCCTACTTAGGTTGCTGTAAGATTTTGGTGTGATATGTTCCATCTCTATCCATGAGAGAGAGTCAGCAGCTGTTCAGTAACGTCTATATTGTTCTATTTTGGGGGGCTTATTTATCACAGGTAGCTGCATTTGTGCATTGCTGTAAACTCAGCTTGGGGGTTACTGGCTGCTATCATTCCCATTGGGAGTTGTGGCATTTTTTTATCTTGGCTTGGGACTGTGGCCAACTTCTCTGCAATGTGTGAGATTTGCGGAGGGTTGGTGATGAGTCATCACCTCAAGGCCGCTTAGAGAAGCAGCCCCTGGTTGGTGAAAAGGGCTGTTCTGTCCCCTCCCTCTCCGTGCCCTCATATAGCTCTTGTGTAGGGTGGGGCAATCCAGCTGCCAGCTCTAGGTGTGATTTTTAGGACAAAGCAGGGTTTGTCGATACTACTGATATTTGGGGCTTTGTTGTGGGGACTGTCCTGCATGCTGCCTTGTAGCATGTTCCATAGGATCCCCAACCTCTGTCCCTCACCCCAGTTGTGACAACAGACATTATGCCTACAGACATATGCCTACAGACATTGCTGAATGTTTCTTGAGGACAAAATCACACCCCTCATTTTTCCTCTCACCCTGCCCACGCCTGCTACTGTAAAGGTTTCTCTGTAACTGTTAGAAAATGCAAGTTACATACCTGTTCAAAAGCAAAACCTTAAATTAGAGCTGAATTTCATTTTGTTTTCAATTTTTTTTGACAGGATTGAAAAAATGTGAATAGGAACTACTGTGCATTATGTAACTCTTTAAGAATTGAGGTTTTCTCGAAATTAGCTTAATGAAACCATCAACTGAGCTTCCACCTGGACAGGGGTGGCTGGGTTCGCAGGAGCTGTGCACAGTTGGTGTGAATTTACACTCCTGGGAATCTGAGAACAAGCAAAAAACAAAGCCCAGGGTTCATCCTAGCTACTTAATCAGACTCTTTAGAGATGGGGGACTGGGACCTAAAGATGCAACTGGTGATTTAAAGATGCAGCTTGTTTGGGGTTTAATTTTTCCCTTGAACTTTCTAAAAATCTTTCCAAGCAAGTAGGAAGGAAAACTTAAAACTCCTCATTGTGAGAAAATGAAATTAAAACATTGCTGTGACATTTCTTTTAATTTGCTATTCTGGGTATTTCCTGATTTATTTTTCCCAGACTTGAACCAAATAATTGAATTTTGGGGCCTTATTTATTACAAGGCCTGAAGATATCCTCAGCGAAGATATTTTTCCATTGATTTTTAGAAAGAGTGAAAGGGAGGAGAAGAGACACACAGAGAGAAACATTGATGTGAGAGAGACACTTTAATCAGTTGCTCCCCGCATGAGCCCCTACCAGGCCCCAGGGATGGGCCTGCAACTCAGGCATATGCCCTTGACTGGAATCGAACCCGAGACCCTTCAGTTTGAAGGCTGATGCTATATCTGCTGAGCCAAACTGGCTAGGGGAAAATATCCCATATAATAAAAGACTAATATGCAAATCGACCAAACGGTGGAATGACCTGTCACTATGACATACATTGACCATCAGGGGCAGACACTCATGCAGGAGCTGCCCCTTTGTGGTCAGTGCGCTTAGCCAAAGTTGGCTCACAGCTAGCAAGTGCAGCGGTGGTGGCAGGAGCCTCTCCCACAGCTGGCAGCACTAAGGATGTCCGACTGATGGCTCCCAGACTGCGAGAGGCACAGGCCAGGCTCAGCGCCCCCCCTCCCCTCCAGGTGCACAAATTTCATGCACCGGGCCTCTAGTATATACACTGAGTGGCCAGGTTATTATGATCTCTGAATGCATAATAATCTGGCCACTCAATGTGTGTGTGTGTGTGTGTGTGTACTAGAGACCTGGTGCATGAATTCGTGCATGGGTGAGGTCTGGCCAACCAGGCCAGGGGGAGGGGACATGGGTGGTTGGCAAGCCTGCCTGCTGGTCCAACTCCTGGTTGAGGGGACAATTTGCATATTAGCCTTTTATTATATAGTATATACACTGAGAGGCCATACACTGAGAGGCCATATTATTATGTGTTCAGAGATCATAATCTGGCTACTCAGTATATACAGTATATACACACATACACACACACACACACACACACACACACACACACACACACACATGTATGTGTATATATACACAGTGGTACCTCGAGATACGAGTTTAATTCGTTCCGTAACCTTGAGGCGTGGGAAACTATGAGACGCTCGAGTCGCGGTAAACTGGTGGGTCGTGTGCAGCCGGCCGATCCTCGAGATTACTCCTTTCTCAAATGTTGCTCGTATTTCAAAGCAAAAATCGCTCCTTTGACGACTCGTATCTCAAAAATTTCGTATGTTAGGGCACTCGTATCTCAAGGTACCACTGTATATGTGGTGGCAATTGTACCTTTTTAAACATACATATGTATGTGTGTGTGTGTGTGTGTTGCCCTCCAACATGGGATTGCATTGCAAGACTACCCCTTCCTAGCCCCCTCCTTGTAGTCACAATGGAGCTCCTTACAGCTCCTCTGGGGCTGAAGTAAGGTGAGAGACGCCAGGGTGAAGGCACCCGCTGGAAGTCAGAAGACCTTGGCTTGACTTCTGTCTTCACCAAATACTAGGGCTATTATTTGGCAAGCCGGGGACCTTTCTGAGGCTCCATTCTTATTAGAATGCCCTCTTGACCTTCCTTAAAAGCTATATGAGTGGTTCCCCCATAAGATCATATATGTCTGCTAAATGTTATGGCAGTATTTTACTGGTTTTATTGTCACTGGGAGAGAAGAAACACTGCTGACAATAGTCAGTTTTCTGCTTAACCAGACTCTTTGGAGGCAGGAGACTGGGACCTCAGGGATTTAAAGACACAACTGGTTTAGAGTTTGATTTTTTTTTTCGTGAAGTTTCTAAAAAAATTTTCAAGCGAGTAGAAAGAAAGACTTAAAACTCCTCATTGTGAGAAAATGAAATTAAAATGTTGTGGTAGTATTTTACCGGTGTTATTGTCAAATTTTATTACAAATTAAAACTCATTTGTAATTGATGCGGTCACCATTCCGATGCCATTACCTCGTCATTTGTTTACTTTCCATGTCTATAAATTCGTAGCTCAGACATTTTCATCTCATTGCTCATACTGTCACCTTAGACTCATATCTGACATTCAGTCTTGGCTATAAAAGGCGGACAAGCCATCTATGTCTACCTACGTAATTATGTGTGCATGTTCTGTATATTTAAAAATTGTTGGTAATATCGGAAATAATCACAGTATTCTGTACTACAGGTTTTTTTATTCTTCGCTTGAGGAGGCTGTATATTGAAGTCTCTTTCTTCTTTGTTTTCCCTCAGAGCCACCAACCCAGCTTTTAAGGAAGTACTGTCACGAATCGAGTCCCATGAAGACTGTAGGAACCTACCCATGATCTCTTTCCTCATCCTCCCCATGCAGAGGGTGACTCGCCTTCCCCTGCTGATGGACGTAAGACATGACTGGGTGGCTCTTTCCTCTGTGGGTAGCCGCACTGCTGTAAATCTGATGAAGGAAAGTCTTCTTCTTCCACTTATATTGATGCATCACCCCCTCTATAAAATCTCCCGGTTAAGTGAGAAGGTGCTATTTGGCTGGAAAGTCTCACTTTTGTCTTATATCTTTAGGAATCATCTTCAAGTTGGGTTTGTGTGCTCACTGGAGGATTTAGAAGACAGCACTCACTCAACACTTCTTGAAATGGGGAGAATACAATGGTACCTCGAGATATGAGTTTAATTCGTTCCGTAACCTTGAGGCATGGGAAACTATGAGACGCTTGAGTCACGGTAAACTGGTGTGCAGCCAGCCGATCCGTGTGATTACTCCTATCTCAAATGTTGCTCGTATTTCAAAGCAAAAATCGCTTGCTCGACGGCTCGTATTTCAAAAATCTCGTATGTTAGGGCACTCGTATCTCGAGGTACCACTGTATTGACTTCTTAAAGTCAGGAGTCCTGGGTTGAGTGCTGGCTAAGCCACGAGGCACGTGACTTTGGGCAACTCATTTAATCTTTTTGGGCCCATTTCCTCAGGAGGCACTCTGACACGTAAACCTGGTGCAGTGAATACTGTGGTTCTGGAGTAAAATAGATCTGGGTACAAATTCTGTCTCTGCCACTGACTAGGCGATCCTAGGCAAACTGCTTATCTTATTCTGAAAAGAAGGATAATGGGTACCTGCTGGGTTGGCATGAAATAGTAAATGGTAAGTGTGACAAATAGACACTCTTTCTTGACTAAATTAATAATATAGTGTACAGGCCTGTGCTGAGTTATATTAATACTAGAGGCCTGTTGCACGACATTTATGCACTGGGGGGGAGGTGAGGGGTGGTCCCTCAGCCCGGCCTGTGCCTTCTTGCAGTCTGGGACCCTTCAGGGGATGACTGCCTGCTGGCTTAGGCCCACTCACCACCTAAGCAGGCAGGCGGAGAGGCTCCCACTGCCACCACTGTGCTCTCCAGCTGTGAACCCGGCTTCTGGCTGAGTGGCGCTCCCCCTGTAGGAGTGCACTGACCACTGAGGGGGTAGCTCCTACATTGAGCGTCTGCCTCTTAGTGGTCAGCGTACGTCATAGCCACCGGTCGTTCCACTGTTCGGTCAATTTGCATATTAGGGTTTTATTATATAGGATTGTGACTTATTCAAAGATACCTTCAAGCAGCAGCTGCCGTACTTTCTTCTGTAAGACTTAACAGTACTAAAGAGGTCATTAAAACAAGATTTATATTATGTGACTTCTAAAACGTTTTTATGAAACTTTGAGTTGTTTAAGGAAATATTTCAAACTTTACTATTTTAAATAAGAAATGGGTGCTTTCTAAATGTGATTTCCTTGTAGTACTATGAATTTTCAGGGTTCTTTCGTCTGAAAGTGCATTTTAGCCATGTTTCCTTAGATTCTGTATATACTGCCAGCTCTCAGCCTTTTATAGTCTCTATCTGTTTAATTTTGGCAAAATTGCTTGAATATTTGGGACTCACAAAATCTAACATACCATGTTGGGGTTTAATGGCATTATTGTTCAGTGGGCTCTAATTTTTTTTTTGAGACACTGAGTAAAGCTGTAGTCATTCTCCCTAGAAAATTCAGTATGCACAGCATTTACATAAAATTGAAGTGTGCAGAGACATTATGAATTTAGAGTGCCTGCACTTAGGGACATAAGCCAGTATTTTTCAAACTACTTTCATACCCCTTAGTCTGCCACAAAATTGACTTTTGAAAAATGAGCACTGTTTAAAAAAGATAGAGCATGCTCTATATGACATGTACACAGTCCATAATGTGGTTAAGTATTATTTCATTAAAAAAAAAACACAAGCCGAAGCCGGTTTGGTTCAGTGGATGGAGTGTCGGCCTGTGGACTGAAGGGTCCCGGGTTCGATTCTGGTCAGGGGCATCTACTTTGCTTGCAGGCACATTTCCAGTGGGGGGTGTGCAGGAGGCGGCTGATAGATGTCTCTCTCTCATCGATATTTCTGACTTTCTATCCCTCTCCCTTCCTCTCTGTGAAAAATCAATTAAAAAATATTTTTAAAAAAACAACAACAAACAAACAAAACCTTGTTTTATTTTCATTTGTATGTGTACTGGTCACAGTGTTAAATGTATTTCCTACAGTGCGTCATAGTCAAAAACATTTGAGAACCATGCTATAAACCCACAGATGGCACTGTCTGTGTTTCTTCTGACACATCACATGTAACAATCCTGACACCCAACCTCAGGTTTGTAGGCCTGGTACTCACCCCTATTGTAGGTACCAGTGGTTTGCTAGATCTACCTACCTCTCCCCTTCACCTGCTGCCCACTGCCCTAATCTCTTCTGTGAGAGAGTCTGGCCACTGGGGCAGAATCTGAATGGACTTCAAACATTATCTCTTCAATTTTACTTCATTTGGAGATTTAAACTTGTTTTGCAATGATTTAAGCTTAATTGAGGTGAAAAGTTTTAACACTCAAAATAGTTTTGTTGGTTTTGAATTGGGTATAGTTTTAAAAGCTATGTGTAATTCATTTTACCTTGAATTCAATTTTAAACATCACAAAAATGGCAGTATAAATATATCAAGAGAAAATTTAGCAGCCTTTTTTTCCTTGATATTTTTATTCAGTCGTGTTCTATACAAAATTAGTTCCCTTCTGATGATGATTATGATGATGATAACAATGAAAGTAATTTTATCATTTATTGATGGCCTACTGTATGCCAGGCACCCATAAGGCACTTTACATATATTATCATTTAACCCTTGCAGCCACCTGGTGACATAGCTGACATTATTCTGAATTTACAGATGAAGAAACTGAGGCTTATAGAGATAGAGGACTTACCAAGATCAAAGAGCTAGTAAGGGGCAGAGTTCAGATTTGAAATCGAGTTCATCCACCTCTGAAGTCTATCCTCTTACTGAACCATTTCCTAGATCCTCCTGGTTTCTGTGTGTGCAAAGACCATTCTGTGGTTTTGTCATTGGATTTGAATGTCATTGTCAAACCCATCCATAATACTGTATTCAGCATTGTGAAACTCGCTATGTATGAGAGGGTATGTCTGGGCATTGGTTTTATTGTACTTGGTAAAATCACTCAATCAATTTCTTTTGTTATTTTAATTTATTACAGACTATCTGTCAAAAAACACCTAAGGACTCTCCGAAGTATGAAGTCTGTAAAAGGGCCTTGAAGGAAGTAAGCAAGGTAACTGTTGGGTAGCTCCTCAGACAGTAAAGCACTCAGATCGCGTGGAAGAGAATGTGTCTCGGTTGATGCTGAAAACTGGTAGCTTCTCATAGCCATTTGCACAGCATTCTTGAGATAGCTGAAAAACAAAATGATGTTTGCTACACTCGGATGAAATGCGTATTTTTACCGCGTCAGACGGTCTTATTTGAAGGGCCTATAGAAGTCTCCTTTTCTTGCAGTGTCTGAATAGCTGTTTATTTATTTCCTCATTCAATAAATATTTATTGCATGTCAGCTGCTGTGCCAGGCATACCAGCCCTTGAAACCACGGTGATGGTTAGCGGCTTTTTTTAAAGTTACCTCATTAACATAAATTAAGGTGTTGTTTAAAGGGGCCTGTTATAAATAAATATCACATTATGACTAAAATGCCCCCAGTGGCTCCTACATAGGAAATTACAAGGGTTTTAGTTGCTCTGTGCTGGGAACTATGGATCAAGACCAACTATATGCTTCTTACTATAAATCACAATGTCCCAGGCCATCACTAAAGGACTGAATGCATTCGGTTGTAGATCATTCATTATTTCTAATTACAGTGAATGTCCCTGAGCCTGGCCACCCTTCCAGAGTCACTGGCCATCAGGTTCCCCATGAAGGCGTCCCTTTACTGGCCATATGCTTTGCAGCAGTACTCTGCTTAGAATTTGCCTTTGACCTTGATCATCTGCCTCCAGCTGCTCTGACTTGGCAGAGGAGAAAGGAGCAGCGTGCCCTGCGGCTGGGTGAGGGTTTGGGTTGAGGCTGGCAGGAGGGGCAGAGGAAAGGAGCAGATTGCTCAGGGAGGAACCTGGGTGTGGAGGGCGTGATGTAATAACTCATGAAGGACATCTGTTCCTGGAAATTTTTAGGAGACTTTCCCGCTCTGTCTTCACATCCTACTGACGCCACTCCTTACTGAGGACAGTGTCTTAACTGTGTACAAGTGAATCGTTCAGCTGTCAGAGAGGGGTCTGTGGAGCTTCCCCGGTGCTAATGACTTCCTGAGAGAGAGAGAGAGAGAGAGAGAGAGAGAGAGAGAGAGCTGCCTTTGAAAGTGGGGCTCCTCTCCTTGACCTCTGAACCCTCCTCCTTTCTCTGTGTTCCCAGTTGGTTCGACTGTGCAATGAAGGAGCCCGGAAGATGGAAAGGACAGAAATGATGTACACAATTAACTCCCAGCTGGAATTTAAAATCAAGGTATTTTCGCACTTCTTCATAAGCACATTTATTACTGCTCTTGCTTAAGTCTTCTATAAATATGAAGACAGTTGAGGGCAACGGAAGTGGATGGGATTTTATTTTTCAAAGAAGGACC
>PVJN01047102.1:0-16154 GCA_004026805.1 Lasiurus borealis
CCCTGCCGACCTGGTTGTCTCCAACTGCCCCCTACTGCTGGCCTGGTTGCTCCTTACTGCCGCCTCCCTACCCCTCGTGTTCCCCCCACCACCACCACCACTGCCACTAGCCTGGTTACCCGCAACTGTTCCTCTCTGCTGGCCTGATTGCACCTAACTCTCTCCCCACCACTGCTGGCCTGGTCATTCCCAACTGCCCCTCTCCCCCACCAGCCTGGTCGTCCCTCACTAACTCCCCTGCTGGCCTGGTTGCCCCAGGCAGCCTGCTGGTCGTTACTGTTACTGTGCCGGTATCCTGGACAATTTTCATATTCTTCTATTATTAGAATAGACTAGAGGCTCCGTGCGCATGAGTACATAGCTTGCTTCCATTTACCTCAGCAGGCCACCCTGCCCATTGCTGCTTGTAGTTTGCGCTCCGCCCTCCATCACTCATAGCTCTCCGCCACTCATAGCACTCTTCCTCTCATAGCTCTCTACCACTCATAACTTGCTGCCCTGCACGCTGCCACTTAAAGCTCCCACTAATAGCTTGTGCCCTGCCCTCCGCCACTCATAACTGCCACTAGTAGTGTGCACCCCACCCTCCACTGCTCCTAGCTCCTAGCTCACTGCCTTGCCCTCCTCCACTCATAGCTCTCAGCTGCTAATAGCTTATGGCCCACCTTCCGCCACTCTTGGCCGCCACTATTTTGCGTCCTGCACTCCCCTGCTTGTAGCTCTCCACTGCTAGTAGCTCATGCCCCACTATGCCTGCTGTGAGAGCCACTGCTCCTTTGGTTGCAACAGAGTCATGGCCTTACGGCCATGAGCCTTTTATTAATACAGATTACTAGAGTCTTGGTGCACGAAATTCATGCACGTGGGAGGGTGGGTTACCTCAGCCCAGCCTGCACCCTCTTGCAGTTTGGGACGCCCCTTGCTCCTTACCGCCCCCTGCAGTGGAGGTGGGAGAGGCTCCTGCCACCACTGCTGCACTCGCCAGCTGTGAGCCCAGCTTCTGGCAGAGCAAAGCTCCCCCTGTGGGAGCACACTGACCACCAGGGGGCAGCTCCTGCATTGAGCGTTTGCCTCCCCACCACCCCAGTAGTCAGTGTGCGTCATAGCAATTATTGTTCTGCCATTTGGTCGATTTGCATATTAGTCTTTCATTATATAGGAGGATTGTATAACTTTCTTTTTTAAAAATATATTTTATTGATTTTTCACAGGGAGGAAGGGATAGGGATAGAAAGTCAGAAACATCGATGAGAGAGAGACATCGATCAGCTGCCTCCTACACGCCCCATACTGGAGATGTGCCCGCAACCAAGGTACATGCCCTTGACTGGAATCGAACCCGGGATATTTCAGACCACAGGCCTACGCTTTGGCTCTATCCACTGAGCCAAACCGGTTTTGGCATGTATAACTTTCCATATGGACAACTGTAAACCCTTTGTCCCATCCTGTATTGTCAAGCAAAATGTCTAGAACCCAAAATGGCAGATAGATTTCTCCTCAAATGGCAACTCTGAAAGGAAAATGTGGCGGCCTGGATCTATAGGAGAAGAAAAGTGAGGTCAAGTCACAGCTGGCTGGGAAAAAAAAGAGTCAAAGATCTGCCAGGTATGAAATGCCTATTAGGATCTTATCAATTAAGTGCAAAATGCTTCAGGTGTGAAGATAATTAGCATACTAGTAAGCCCTAGAAGCTCCCTCAGAGTTAAGTTTCTTACTTAATAGGGTCCATTATCTAGTAATTCTAACATGTCCACTGATCAATTTCACACTTCTCCACTGAGGCTGCCAAAAGTTTACCTTTCAGTTAAGAAAGGCTAAAGGCAATGCTTTTTGAAATGTCATCACCAACTTAGAAAGTTGGTCTCACATACAGAATCTTATGCCATCCTTCAAGTATAAAGTTTTACTACCATTTGTTTGAAATGCAAAGTCTTCATACCAGTAGTGGTATTATTCCCCATAAATCAAAAAAGGTTCAATAACTTTGAATTCTAAAATAAATAAAATCTCTCTAACTCTATTTTTTTTTTCATTTTCATTTGCTACAAACATCAATCTCCTGTTTCTAATGGACCTTGAAATTAATTTCTTTCCTAAATTTATTTATATCATTAGTACCAGCACAATTCTGGTATTTAGGTATCTTAATTACTGCTGGAAAGCCAGCAAAGGGAGCCCTAGGAAATGCTCTTTTGACCCTAATACACTTAAAGGAAATTTCCTACTTTTCTTTTTTTTTAATATATTTTATTGATTTCTTACAGAGAGAAAGAGAGAGAGATAGAGAATTAGAAACATCTATCAGCTGCCTCCTGCACACCTGCCACAAGGGATGTGCCCACAACCAAGGTACATGCCCTTGACTGGAATCAAACCTGGGACCTTTCAGTCCACAGGCCGACCTTCTATCCACTGAGCCAAGTCAGGGCGAAATTTCCTACTTTTCATAATATGGAAAATAAGATCTACAATACAGCAAATGAAACATCCACACTGGTAAGATCCTCTGGCAATATTATTCATTGATAAGAATCACTTAGGCATCTAATCTCTCAAGCATCAGATTCTCACTTCAATACGTTTTGTCCTGAATAATATCTGTTTATCATTTCCTTCAAACCATCTTCATACACATACATAAACACACATGGTTATGCAGGCCACTTAGCACTTACTTTTGGGCCAAATATCACAGAAATTTAAGATGAAGAAGTTCAATTTGAAAGTTAAATAATTAAGATATTGCCAAGACTAAAAAAAAAAAAAAAAAAAAAAATTGTACTGAGAGCCTGGATGGTCTGGCTCAGTGGACAGTGTGTCAGCCTGTGTACTAAAAGGTCCCAGGTTCGATTCTGGTCAAGGGCACATGCCTGTATTGGGGGTTTCTATCCCCAATAGGGGAAGTGCAGGAAGCGATGATTCTCTTTCATCATTAATGTTTCTATATGTCTCTCCCTGTCCCTTCCTCTCTGAAATAATTAAAAATATTTTTTTTGGAGGGAAAATGTATAGTGAGAAGATAACAGAGTTTTAAGAGCTACACTGACTTGGTTTTGAAGTATGGTTTTTGCCTACTTATTAGCAGTGTAAGCTTAGGAAAGTTTATCTTTATGGGCTTCAGTTTTCTCATCTGCAAGTAAGGGATAATGTCATCTACTTTACAAGAATATTGTAGCAACTGAATGAGTGTACTGGTAAGTTTATGAAATGCTTAGCTAAGTCCCTGACATGTGATAGGAGTCCTACAAATCTGAAGCTCATCTTTCTAACTTTTCACCCGAGGGTAAATCTTTATAACTAACTAATTCCTGGACACTTCATTATTTTTCTAAACATGTATTAATTATCTCTCACCCATTAAAAAACACAAAATGTTAGCTAGGTAGGAAGGGAAGATAAATAATTTTTTAAACGATGCTTCTCAAAAATAAATTCCAGATGGACGATGGATCTAAAGAATAAAGGCAAAACAATAATGCTTTTAGAGGAAAACACAGAATATCTTTGAGATCTTCTAGTATGAAAACTTCTTAAATAGGACACAAAAAAGTACTAAATATAAACTAAAAAAAAATTGATAAGCTAAATTATACTAAAACTACAAACTTCAGCTAGTAAAAAAACAATTAGAAAATACACATTCAAAGAGGAACTATATTCAGAACAAATTTAGAATACTGAAAATCATTGAGGAAGACAAGACAATAAAATCACAATGAGATACTACTGCATATGTACAAGAATAGCTAACATTAAAAAGACAATAAAAGGCTGGACAATAAATGTGGAGAAACTAGAACTGACATATATTGATGGTGGAAATGTAAAATGGTGTAGCCACTGTGTAAAAGTGTGGCAATTCCTCAAAATACTAAACACAATAATCATATGACCCACCAATTTCACTCCTATATAACCAAGAGAAATGAAAACATGTCCATGTAAAACTTGTACACAAATTTCATAGCTGCATTATTCATAAAAGCCAGAAAATGGAAACTCAGCTGATATTCCTCAGTTAAAGAACAGATAAACAAATTGTGGAATACCCATAAAATGGAATATAACTTGGCAATAAAAAGGAACCAAGTATTGATAGATGTTACAACATGAATGAACCCTGAGAACATTATATTAAGTAAAAGAAGCCAGCCACAAAGACCACATATTGTATGATTCCATTTTAATGTCCAGAAAAGGCAAATCCATAGAAAAATAAAGTTGATTAGTGGCTGCCAAGGGCTGAGAGTAGGAGGGAGAGTAGCTGCTAATAGGAAGAGAGTTTCTTTCTCAGGTGATAAAAAGGTTCTGAAATTAGATACTAGTCATGATAGTACAACTTTGTGAATATACTACAAAAATCACTGAACTGTATACTTTAAAACATTGGATTTAATGGCATATAAATTAAATCTCAATAAAGCTGCTAAAAATGGAGAAAACATTTAGCAGGCACTAAACAAAAGAGGATACTGAAGTGGCCAATAAATATGAAAATGTGCTCAACTTCAATAGTCATCAAGGAAATGAAAATTAAAACCACAATGCCATACCACTGCACACCTATCAGAATGGTCAAAATAAAAAAAGATGAAAAATACTAAGTATTAATGAGGATAGGAACAATCAAAAACCTGATGATGGGAAAGTTAAATTAGTCAATGACTTGGCAATGTCCATTAATATTGAAATATGCACACCTCTGACCAAAAATTCCACTCTTTAGTACACTCAATAGAAATGGGTATACATATTCTCCAATACATACAGTATAATGTTCACAGCAGTACTATTTGAAATAGCCCCAAACTAAACAGCAGAATAGATACTTTTTGGTACAATATATGCAGTAGAATTAAGCTTTTGACTTTCTCACCTCACTTTCTGATCCTCAATTATTAGAGAGTTTTATCAGATTTAGCCTGAATCTGTGTATAGATCTAATAATTCTATATTGGTTGCTTTCCTGTGAAACATCCATCTCTTCTCCTGGGATTAAAAGTGTAACACTTTATACTAGATTTGGGTCACATCTTGACTTGAAGGAGAGGAACAGCAGGGTTGAAGGGAAGAGTTTGGGGGAGGCAGGGAAAGGTGGCGGCGGCACTCTTTTAACTGCACTGGTTTATTTAATGAGGAATACAGAACTGCTACCTTAAAGTAACAAAGGAAATTACAAGGCTACTTTCAGAATATGGATATTACCAGACTAGGTATTTTATAAGGTGATATACAAAAAAATATTTGCCCCAAGTTTCTAGCTGGTATATGAATTATCTTGCTTTCTAACTATGGAGATGTTTCCATAAAACTGGCTCAGAGGAATGTGTCTTCTCTTTATTACTGCACCATTAATTCCTTCTTCACACATAAAAGATAGATAAGTCCCTTTGAAGGACTTTCTGTCTACACCAGTGGTTGGGAAACTGCGGCTCGTGAGCCACCATTGACCTACACTCTCGATTCCAATAATTACAGGCTATTGTTGTTCCTTGTGATTAAGTTTCTATCCCAGTGGTCAGTAAACTCATTAGTCAACAGAGCGGCTAATCACGGTTCGCAAACAGCGACTTGCAAGCTACATGTGGCTTGTGAGCTGCTGTTTGCCAACCACTGGTCTACACCATCATCTCCTCTAGCTCTCAATTTAATGTTAACACTCATTTCTGTACTGTTTTTAAAAACAGTAGAGATGTTACATAAGACTAAAAAAATACATCAATCAAGTAACACCTAAATGAGGATTCAACTAGACACGTAAAATGATAGGAAAAGATTTGGAAATGTGATGTAATAAAAATAAACTCTAAAACATTCAGAGTTATAAAAGATACACTTTTAGAGTCAGTAAGCTCTTCCACATCTGAAAAGGCAGTTTCCCAATTTAGGACTTGACAAAAAAGTGTAGTAAATAATTTGTTAGCAGACTAAAAGAGTTCAAAGCCTCCCTGCTAAAACATTATTCTCAACTAGAGGCCCAATGCAGGAAATGTGTGCAAGAGTAGGCCTTTCTCCTCACAGCTGCCGGTACCAGCTTCCCTCTGGCCACCAGCAGGCACCTGGGAGCTGGGCTTCCCTCGCAGCCTAGGCTTTGGGGGAAAAACATCCTGTCTAATCAGCATATTGGTATTACGCTTTTATTATTATAGATGTTCTACCAAAGTACTCAGAGTACATTCTCCTCACACTCAACCCATGATGTAACTTGTAACATATGAAGCAATTTGAAATAAAATTCTAATAGTAACTAAAAGGAAATAAAAACCCATCATTACATAGCAGCTTCCTAGAAAATGTCCATATAATTAGTAAAAATATGTTGAAAGTGAAGTTTGCTCTAAAAAAATAAAAAACCCTGACAACCTGTCACCTCATTTTATTACTATTCAATGTTTATATAATTAGATAATATTAAAATTCAATAATTTGGGAAAATACATTTTAAGTGAAATCAAAAGTTAAGATTTAAAGTTGTAGATATGTACTTACAACAACAAAAGAATAGAAAAATTAAATGCCCAACACTAGAAGGTGCTGCGTAACCAAACTACGGTACAAGAGACTACTCTGAAGCTAAGTGAAACAAGAGGCAGATCTATGTGCTGCTCTGGAAAGAAGGCAAGATGGGTTATCAAATAAGAAGGACAAGGTAACAGTCTATATCATATGATTCCAACAGTTATAAAAGGGGGAAAAAAAGAGAAAGAATAAAAGGCAGCAGGGTGTATCAAACATTTTTGAAAGAATACATAAGAAATTATCTATAGCCCTAGCTGGTTTTGTTCAGTGGCTGTGGGTTTGATTCCTGATAAAGGACATATACTGTATCTGGTTTGCAGGTTTGATATCAGACCTTGGTCCTGGTTGAGGTGCATGTGGCAGAATCGATGTGTCTCTCTCATAGTGACTTTTCTTTCTTTCTCTCTCTCCCTCTCTTCCACTTTCTTTAAAAAGCAATGGAGCCTGGCTGCTATGATTAAGTGGTTGAGCTTCAACCTCTGAACCAGGAGGTCATAGGTCCATTCCGGGTCAGGGTTTTGGATTAGATCTCCAAAGAGGGAGGGGGCATCATTGATATTTCTCTCTCCCTTCCTCTCTGAAATGAGTAAAAACATATTAAACAAACAAACAAAATCAATGGGAAAAAAAATCCTCAGGTGAGGACTAACAACAACAAAAATAAATAAATAAATAAAATTATTTATGATGGTTACTTTCAGGACAGGAAGTGGGGCATAAAATAGGATCAAACATGAAAATACATAAAACATAAAAAGGAAAGTACACTGTTCAAAGCAGAAACATTTCAAGGTTATTCTTAAAGATTTTTTTAAAGAAGAATCTAACAATGACTAGAAAAATGGAAAAACTATAAAGTTCAATCTGAACTGTAGGAACTTTAAAGTAATAATAAAAACATCAGTGAATATGGACGTCACTAAAATTAGTATTTCAAAATATAGTAATATATGTTTTTATTACTAATAAGGAAATGTCCAGGAATTAGTGAAAACTTCTAATTTAATCATTCTAGGCCTTGTTGAGCACTGGTGATTTTATTCCAGGGTTAACCTGAAATATATACTCTGGTTTATAAGCTCAATAATTCAGTGGTGGAATATACTGCTACACACTTAGGCAATCCTATATAATAATTACAAAAGGGTAATATGCAAATAGACCGAACAGCAGAACAAATAATCAAAGTATAATACACTAATGATATGCTAAGGCTGCTCAACTGCTCACTATGACCTGCACTGACCACCAGGGGGCAGATGCCCCGATTGGTAGGTTAGCTTACTGCTGGGGTATGGCCAATAGGGAACAGTGAGATGGGCCGGAAACCCTCTGGAGCCTCCTGTGGTTGCTCCCTGGCCCACCCAATAGTGCACCAGTGGGGTCCCTCAGCCTGACCTGTTCCCTCTCGTAATCCAGGGATGTCGGAGAGCTGGTTTCAGCTCAATCCCGCAGGCCACATCCCTTGGGAGGGACCCAGAAGCAGGGCTCATGGCTGGCAAATGCTGCCAAGGCAGCGAGAGCCTCTCCTGCTAGGGCACGAGCCTGCAGCAGGCACATTGGGGCCAGGATGAGCAGGAGCGGCAGGGAGGAGCTGCCAGGTGGCGTTGGACTGTGGGTTTCCTTCGCCTGATCCCTACAGGCCATTCAAAGGGATCCCACTGGTGAACAAATTCATGTACTGGGCCTCTAGGAACAAATGAAAGGAAGATTTTTTTTTTATATGTTGGGATTTAACATACTACTTGCCACTTTGAAAGCAAAGATAAGCAATTACAGAATCAGGGGCAGAGCAGGTTACATACTCACATACATTTGAAAAAATTGTCTGCCTGGTCAGTGTGGCTCAGATGGACGAGCACAGTCTTGTGCACCAAAAGGTTGCTGGTTTGATTCCTGGTTAGAGCACATATCTAGGTTTCGGGTTCAATCTCTGGTAGTTGGAGCAAGTACAGAAGGCAATCAATCTTTCTTATATGAATGTTTCGCTCCTCTCTCTTTCTCCCTTCTTCTAAGTATGTCGTTGGGTGAGGATTTTAAAAAAAATTATCCTAAATTAGATTATTATTTTAAAGCTCCCTCTTATAAAACTCAAACAAAATAAGCATTACTTAATTTTTTGCAACATTTATGCTCCAGATGCAGACAGAAAACAAAGGCTGTCCCTAGTGCTTTTAAAAATCAGATTTATAGATTAATAACATCTGAACCATAGAATATGTATGAGTGCCTACTTACTGAGGTGCACCTATGTGAGGAAAATACACTTCAACTTGTTTTATGGCAAATGAAGTTATTAATACAAGTCACGGAATTGGAATCCTTTTGATGTGTACAGCTTTCTCGTAGACTTTTTAAACTCATTAACGCTGTGTTTTACTAATTGCCCGTATTAAAAAAAAAACAAAAAAACACAAATCCCCAGGGATTCATGGCTACAATCAGTCACTGGATAATACTGAATAACACAGCCAAGAGCAGAGAACTCGAAATCAAACCAGATAATAGAGAGAAAAGCACTGCCACTAACTTGCACTTCACATCTGGAATCTGACACTTCTTCCACTTCCCTGATCTCTGTAGTACGTACTTGGGAGTTTGGCTTAACTGAAGGAAAAAGGAAGGTAATATGGTTTATTAACAGATTCTCTTTATTTTGCTTCGAAAACCTTTTTCCAGCCAGTGTGCGGCTTCTTCAAGAGGGATTTTTAGCACAGCGGAGAGACAACTAACCATGACAATCCTGAAGATCAGAAAGGTGATTGATCACAGATATTTGGGTACTTTCGGAGAGTGTGTCTGCCTAAAACAGGGGACATAACAAGCCCGAAAGTGACGGAAGCACCGGGAAGCGCACTTTCTCACGTTCCGTGAAAATGCTCTTGCCCGTGAAGAGCTAAATACCTAGTGGTGCTCTCCTGCACCCTGAAATATAGCACTGCAAGTGGGGGCCACTCCGTGGGCGGACCACCACCACGTTACCACCCGCAGGGGTCACCGTGCACAACCCTCCGTGCTTCTTACAGACCAGCTCCGTGAGGGGAGGAGGACAGGCTTTATTTCACCCCATAATGACAATGGGGGGGGGGGAAGGAGGGGGTTCACATAAGCCGGGGTTTAGCTTACGCCTTTGGAGGTGCTATGTTTCCCTGCACCCTGGTGACTGAGGTGGCTCTCCTTTGTTGACCTAGATTTATTTTTATTTATTTATTAACGTTCCCCCCTCTCCTTTACCTCTCACACCTTATCTCTCCACCACGCCCTGAGCAACCTTAGCGAGAGCAGGACGGCAGTCCCCGCGGCCGGGAAATGTGGGGAAGGAAGGAGGACGGGAAAGGTCCGGAGCGGCGCAAGGGAGGGGAAACCGCTGTCAAATCCAAGTCCGCCCGAGTCCGTCCAACCCCCGCTCAGGCCCTTTCGGTCGGTTCGCCTTACCGGCCTCTGCGGACGGACACTCAGGCGGCGGCGCCGAGGTGAACCCACACCTGCCGCCGCCGCCGCCGCCTCCGCCTCCGGCCGGCGGGTCCCGGGCTTCCTTCTCCTCGGAAAACTCCGAAGACGCCGCCACCGTCACCTCTCTGCAGAGTTTGCCCCCAGCCCTTACACTGACTAACTTCAGACGCTAAGCGTCCAGGGGGAGGGCACCGAGGACGCCGTGCGGAGGGAGGGGAAGCGGCCAAGTTTCCCCGGCGGCGTCGCCGGAGGCCGCCGTCGCCGCTCCAGCCCGACCGACCGACCGGCCTCCGGCCACCACCGGCGGCCCGGGCCCGGGGGCGGCGGGCCGACGGGACGCGAAGTGCGGTCTAGAGCCGGTCTCGGCACCGGCACCGCAGCGCCCGCGGCCGCCGCTCCTCCGCGCGGCCGGGCCTGCCTGCCAGCCTCGGGAAAGGCCCGCCTCCACAGCCCGCGGCTGCCGGGCCGCCGTCGGACCTCTTACCCGCAGGACGTGGTAGCCTTCCGTGCCGCCGCCCGGAATCTCGACGCTCTGCGAAGAGCCCATGGCGGCGGGCGATGCGTGTGGCCGGGCCGGGCTCCGCGCTGTCCCCCGCCCCCCGCCAACCGCCCGCTACCGCTCCTCCGCTTAGCACTTGGGACGTGGCACTCGCTGCCGCCGGAGCGCCGGGCCGCACTGCCCGCCGGGAGATCGTCTCCGCGGCGGCCGGGGCCCAGCGACGCCGCCGACAGCGCCCCCTGCCGCGAGCGCCCCCCCCCGGCACTGTCTGAGCATGCGCAGGTGGAGTGGGCGGGCCGGAGGAGGGGAGAGCGGGGCGGGGCCTCCTCGTGCTCGCGAGAGAACGGGCGTACCCTTCGCCCTGCCTAGGAACCTGGCTACGGGACCCCGGATGGGACAAGATTCTTCTCCCGGAAAGATTCTGGGTAGCAGCTCCTCTTGTGGCCGGAGACAGAAGGAAGGCTGCTAGGAAGAACAGAGGCGAATGCAAGCACACTGACTGCTTACTTCCTCGCCGTTCCCTGCGTCCTGTCCCGGGTTGCACGGAGGAGGGTGACAGTGGCTCTCCGTGGGCTGAATACCGCGTCGGCCCAGTTCAGCGCCGCTTGCCGCGCTGAGTTGTATAAAGGGGGACGTGCCGTTTTGTAAAACGGCTGTCCCCGAGAGTCATGGAGGGCCCACCAAGTACTTTTTTTATTTTCTTTTTCTTTTTCTTTTTGTTTTTGCTTTCCCTAATTGTGAGAACAAGACCAGCGCAATCGGATGTCCGTTGCGTTCCATTCCTCTCCCTTTAGGTAGCCAAGGTGTATTCGCACTTCCTACTCCCTTGCACACCCTCCTCCACAGTTGTCAATTTGACCATCACCAAAGGTGTGTTCCGATGAGAAGCAATGTGAAGTACCTATTCTAGCCCAAAATGTTTGCCTTGCTTCTATCACCGCTTCAGCGAGATCTTCCAGTTTGCAGGAAGAGCGAGCAACAAGTAAAATGACATCACAAGTAATCGAGCAGGCAAATAGAGGGGGTGGGCTGTTCTTCAGAACAGCCGGCCAGTGCTTTTCATCAAGTTAGAATAATAAGAAAGGGACTATAATAGGTTAAAAGAGATACGAAGGAGCTTTGGCTGGCTGGCTCAGTTGGTTGGAGCCTCTTCCTGTACATCAAAAGGTTGTGGGTTCAATTTCTGATCAGGGCACATTTCTAGGTTTGATCCTCAGTTGGTCAGGGTGCATACGGAGGCAACTGATGGATTTCTCTCTCTCTCTCTCTCCACCTCCCCCATTCCTTTTTCTCTAAAAATCAAGTAGAAAACCCAACCTCCCTCTCCTCCGCCTCCCCCCAAAAAAAACCCTCCTGGGGTGAAGATTAAAAAAAAAAGATATGCATACCAGTATGAAGGACATAACCATGAGATGCAATGTAAAATCTTGAATCGGAGGCTAATTTGGAGAAATTAGGTGTAAAGGACATTTTTGTCTTAATTGGGAAAATTTGAGTATGTACTGAGTAGTAGGGGAAAAAAGGCATTTATTGACATGGGAAAGTGGAAATTATTGACTGGAAAAAAACAACAGGTTACAAGACAGAATGTCTCTAAACAATATGAAAGCATTTTTTAAACAAAATGCATATAAACACATATGTATGTATATTAAAATGTGGAAGGATATAAACCAAGGGTTACAGTGGTGACCTCTGGGTGGTGACAGAGGTCATTTATTTTTAGTTTTGCCTGGTTCTATGTTCTATAATGCCCATAGGCTGCTTCTGTAACAATAAAATATTATTTAAATTTAAATATAAATACTATTTAACTTTCTTTACTGTCAATAAACCAATACCAGGTTTTTAGGAAGCCTACTAAATACATAAATATACACATGAACTATCCAGTTATTAGGCTCCTGAAGAACAGGAACTGCAGTGGAATTGGCTATGTGTTCTTAATACTTAGCAGAGCGCCTGGCAGCTAACTCAACAAATTAATGCACAGGAATAAATATAAGAACTAGATTTGATGATAATGTTTTGTTCTGCTTGGCAATTGTAATCTTCTTTATGGTTTTGTAATAAGCTGCTGCTATGTTCAGTGGTCAAAATTTTTGTTTCTTGGGTTGGGCATCTGACACAAGCCATGGTTTGTAGAACCCAGACTGTGGGGCCTGTGGTGGTTCCTGAGCAAATCCGGTCCTTGGAGCTGTGTCATGTTCCCAACACACATGTGACTACCCGCTATTTCCCACACAGGCCATTTACTTTCTTACCTTCTTGCCTTTATGCTAATCCACACCTCTGGAATGTTCTTTTCATTTTTCTACTTAGAAAAATTCTAACTAGCCTTAATGCTTATCTCAAATGTTACTTATGTATGCCTAAATTCAGAATGATTCTCGCCTTACTCTGAGTTCCTGAAATAGTTCCATCATTTCTGGTAACATCATCATTGTCATAGAACTGTCTTCTACCATTTATGGTCCATCATTCAGGGTGAGGATTATGTTTTTTCTTCTTTAATCCCCAGTTCCTGTTTGAGTGTTGGGAAGTTGGCAGTAATGTTTGCTGATTTGAATTCAGTATGTGTAATAGTTTCAAAGCCTTTTCTTATTCAGGATCAGTTAGTAAGTTTTCTTATGCTGCTCCGATTTGTGCCTCATTGAAGTCTGTGTTATTTCTTTATCTACAGTTGGTAGAGGATGAAATAAAAGACTCACTTTCTTTGGAACTTACTAGTAAAAGCTGTGTTAACCATTGCTATAGTTTTCCTGATGGCTTATTTTTTCCTCTCTCTCTCAATATATTTTTATTAACTTCTGAGAGAGAGAGAAAGAGAGAGAGAGAGAGAGAGAGAAAGAAAGAAACATCAATGATGAGAGAGATGCTGAAACCAGTGTGGCTCAGTGGCTAGAGTGTCAGCCTGTGGACTGAAGGGTCCCAGGTTCGATTCCGGTCAGGGGCATATACCTGGGTTGTGGGCACATCCCCAAAAGTAGGGGGCATGCAGGAGGCAGCTGATCAGTGTTTCTCTCTCATCGATGTTTCTAGCTCTCTATCCCTCTCCCTTCCTCTCTGTAAAAAATCAGTAACATATATAAAAAAAAAGTGATGAGAATCATTGATTGGCTGCCTCCTTCATGTCCCTTCCTGGGGACTGAACCCACAACACAGGCATATGCCCCTACCAGGAATTGAACTGGGACCTTCTGGTTTGTAGGTCAATGCTAAACCACTAAGCCACGCCAGCTGTGCTAACATCCATGTTTCTATCCTCATTAGTTCCCTTGTAGAAATACCATTATTGAATACAGTATTGCAGCGAAAATGAATAAACTGGAGCCATGTATATCAATATGAGTAGATCTCAAAAGTATGAAATTAAGCAAAAAAGTGAAGATAGGTATAATATGACTCTACTATATAGAGTTTTAAAAATGCAGACAGTATTATGCACTTGACCAGGTTACATGCTGTTGGCTCTTATCCCCACTCCAGCCTTTCTGTGCCCTCTTCTGTATTGCAAGGGGCTGGAAACTTGTGAACCACAATGCCACAAGCTTCCTTGCATTTGCCAGTGCCTTGCACTGACCAAGAGATTAGAAGACAGAAGAAAGGGAGAAGCCATTTTTCTTTCTGTTCCTGGTAGTGCTTCCAGCAATGGTGGCAGCAGCAATGGTAGGAAGTGACTGGAAATGAGCATTTCAGTAGTGTCAGTAGCTATTGTAGCAGCTGCAGTGCCAACCTGTAGCAATCCAACAGGGAAGAAAACAAGGGAGCAGATATCTGATGTCATCCTCCTTTCCCCTCTACCTCCTGCCAGCACTCCCCACTGGATAAACTAACCGAAGTCAGAGGTCAAGGAAGTCCAATGGAGCAGTCTGTATCATTTAGTTTTCTGTGCATAAGCAGAGGTTGAGACTTGATCTGGAGAGGTCAATGGATAAAATTGAACAGAGCCCCCTTTATTCTGTTTGCTCCTCCAGCCCTTTCTTATACCTTTGTAACCAATTCTCAGTATTAAATATCCCTTTGTGTGAAATATATAATGTGGTTTCTATTTTCCTGACTGGACAGTGACTGGTTCAGTATAGTTTATGGATATAAACATATGTAGCAAAAGAACAATAACTTTCATGGAAAGAATAAACTTCTGATTCAAGATAATGGTAATCCCTGGATGTAAAAGAACAAAATGGAATTGGAAATACGTGCACAAAAGCACCTCTGTATCTGAAATATTTAATTTTTTAAGCTGGAAGGTGAATGTATGGATACTTTAAGTGTTTTTCTCTATATTTTCATATGCCAGAACTAGTTAGCAATCCTCATAATTATGTATGTTGGTGTGTAGAGACGTGGTGCATGGATTCGTACACCGGTGGGGTCCCTCGGCCTGGCCTATGGGATTGGGCCAAAACACACTCTCCTACATCCCCTGAGAGGTCCCAGATTGCGAGAGGGCGGTTCTCAGGTGATGCATCTCAGAATTGGGCTCCCTCCTCTCTGGTTCCAAGTGCGTCACCCAAGAAACGCAGCTGCCAAGTCACTGCAGCTTGGAAGCTCCTGTATTGAGCCTCTCCCCCCTGGTCAGTGCACATCATAGGTACTGGTTGGAGCGTCTGACCCCTAGTGGTCATTGTGCATCATAGCTACTGGTCAGATGGTTAAATGCTCAGATGTCATTTAGGCTTTTACATATATAGATATGAATAAATCAAGGAGTGAACAAATGAATTACCTGACTCTGCATTCTAACCTTTTGACTGTCATTTATAGTTTTTTGAACTGAGATAAATTAAGCTACTTAAGTTCTCTTTAGTTTTGCATCCTCCCCCATAAGAGTAAGGATAATAGTATTTTACTTTTCAGGACTATTGTGATGATTAAGTTAGGTAATATATGCAAAATGTCTTAATACAGTGCCTATCATATGGGAAGTCCTCAACAAATCACACTTTCTTTCTAACTGAACTCTCAGGAACAAAAGGGCTTGATTTGATAAACTTTGAATTTCAATAATTATTTTATGCTTCGAGGTGCTTTCTTTTGTAAAGCCTTTAATGTTCCTTCTCTGATTACAAGAGTGGTAGCTGTTCAATATAGAAAATTTGAAAAATACAAAAACATACAGGGATGAAAATAAAAATATGCTGTAATTCTATCCCTCTTGACTGCTATAAATGTACACAAACATCAAAAATTAGAATAGTATATAGTTCTGAGACATGAACATGGTTTTTTAATTTCACAATATAAAGTAACCATTTTCCTATGTCAAATATTCTGACATCACTTTTTGCAAGATTGTATAATAGCAAAATATTTGGGATGTTTAGATTTTTCTAATATTTCACTACTATAATCAATGTTACAATAAGCTTCTCTGTTGATACATTTTTGCCCACATTTCTTATTTACTTAAACAAAATACTTGCAGAAATCTTGGTCAAATTGTATGTGCATTTGATGACATCTTATGCCTACAGGTACCTTGCTTTAAGGAAAGATTGTTTAAAAAAGAAAGAAAGAGAATTATTACACCAATTTATAGTACCTCTAGCCGTTGGAGAGTACTACTTTTACATCCCAGGAAATCACTTATAAAAAGAGAAATTGAACAGACATGGACTTAACAGTGGACTCTACAATGATAGATTATAACTGGTTTGATGTTTAAAGAATATCA
>PVJN01047103.1:0-16153 GCA_004026805.1 Lasiurus borealis
AAGCTTGCACTAGAACGCCCCGTGGCTCTGCTCGCTGACCTCATGTCATTTCTCCTCCACCAGCTGGGAGACTGCATTTCATGTAAATCTTTTTTTAAAAAATATATTTTATTGATTTTTTACAGAGAGGAAGGGAGAGAGATAGAAAGTCAGAAACATCGATGAGAGAGAGACATTGATCAGCCGCCTCCTGCACGCCCCACAGTGGAGATGTGCCCGCAAGCAAGGTACATGCCCCCTACGGGAATCGAACCTGGGACCTTTCAGTCCGCAGGCCGATGCTCTATCCACTGAGCCAAACCGGTCTTGGCCATTTCATGTAAATCTTGTACCATCAGCTGGGGAGACTCTGAGGGAGGCAGAATGCAGGGCTGCCGCCTCTGCAGACCTTTCACCCATCCCTTGCCTCAAAGGCAGACAGATCCCCTCCCTGATGATCCTGACAGGCCACTGGGACTGCCCAGCTGTTCATGCTTCCAGTGAATTCTTCAGCCTAAAGTGGAGAGCGGGAATCATTTCCAGTGCAAGCCCTTCAGCCTCCCCCCTGCAGGGTCTGGAGGTCGGGCCAGCTCCTCCAGGCCACCTGTGACTCCATCCGCTGACATCTGTCCTGTTATGTTTCTCACACGTCCCTCTTCTGAGGGATGAGCCTCTGGAAAAGGCAGGCCTTTTTTCTACAAAACACTGACTTCTCTGGACAGCATGGCGCCTGAGCACTTTCCAAAGGACTGGGTATTTGGGGGTGTATTTCTTTCTTCTTTTAAAAATATATTTTATTGATTTTTTTACAGAGAGGAAGGGAGAGGGACAGAGAGTTAGAAACATCAATGAGAGAGAGACATCGATCAGCTGCCTCCTGCACGCCCCCCCACGGGGGATGTGCCCACAACCAGGATACATGCCCCTGACAGGAATCGAACCTGGGACCCTTCAGTCCGATCTATCCACTGAGCCAAACCGGTTTCGGCATCCTTTATTTCTTGAGAAATAAAAGACCCAGACCTTTGCTTGAGGAATAAATGGACCCATACCCTCTGCCCTCCATGTTTTTGAGCTGATCCTGTGTAATGTTTTTTTTCCCTCACGTAAAGCTACTAAACCACTCGCCCATTCAACTTACCGCTCTTTTTCAGATCCCCATTTCTGCGCTCGTCTCGTTCGTGGAGGCCCTGGAAGTGGGATACAGCAAGCATAAAAACCCTTACCACAACTTAGTGCATGCCGCCGATGTCACACAGACGGTGCACTACCTCCTCTATAAGACAGGAGTCGCTGTGAGTACAGATGGGGACGCTAGGATTCCCCAAACAGCTAGGTCTCTCTGGTTGGTCTCTATGCCCTTTTACTTTGCAGTCTTCTTCAGAGAGAGACAGTCTGAGGGTATAGTTATTCATTAGCCCCTAAACCCAGTACACATTTATTATCTTTTCAGCAAGGACATGTTGAATGACTTGGTCTAATTTCTCACCGAATTAAAAATTCAACCCAGTGGGAGGTGTGTGGGCTTTGGAGCTAGATATAGTTGGACAGAAATCCTTACTTAATTACTTATTAGACTGTGACCTATGATGAATTGCTTGACTCTCTGAGTCAGGATTTCCTCATTTCTAAAATGGTGAAAAACACTCTGTCTTGTAGAAGCGCTGTGACAGTTGGGGGATAAAGTATCAGAAATATGACGTGAAGATGTACTTTGGGCTTAATCTATTCAACATATATTTAGCTAGTTCCTACTGTGTGTGTGCTATGGAAATATAAAGGTGAATTATACACAGGTTTGTGGTTTTTTTTTAGCTCTCAAGAAAACCTCCCAAGCGTTTATGCTAATGCAAGTTACATTAACATAAATGTTAAATCATAGCAGCCAATGACCGTGACGTACTGCATAATGTTCTTAATTGCGCTTCTTGGCCATTGGATTTTTTTTTTTTTGATCGATTCAGGACATATTCAGAATAATTCCTAAATATAGCAACTGCTTTCCACCCACGCTCTCTCCAAAATGCGGTTCCAAACCAACTTCTTTCACTGCAAGCTTACAGAAGTAGTGGCCAGCAATCTGATGAATGGAGAGCACATTGCCACTCTAACCTTTCAATACAAACCAAGAGGTGGGATGCGCTTTTAATCATTCTGGTTTTATAAAGTGTGAGACGCCGAGGGAATCCAAACATCCCACTGACAAAGCCATGCCTGGGCCCCCACATCCACTCATTGTGACCCGTGTAAATCACTCCTTGCTGCTTAGCTCACGTGACCGGCAGACACTCGGATCCTTTCAGATTTATTTTGCTCACTTCTAAGGGACCATCCTTGAGCAGAACCGGGTTGAAGAGTTTCTGATTGCATAGACAGGAAGCAGACCCTGAGCTCCAGTCAGCTTTTTTTTTTTTTTTTTTTTTTTTTAAATATATTTGATTGATTTTTTACAGAGAGGAAGGGAGAGGGATAGAGAGATAGAAACATCAATGAGAGAGAGAGACATCAATCAGCCGCCTCCTGCACGCCCCCTACTGGGGATGTGCCTGCAACCAGGATACATGCCCTTGACCGGAATCGAACCTGGGACCTTTCAGTCCACAGGCCGACACTCTATCCACTGAGCCAAACCGGTTTCGGCTCCAGTCACCTTTTGATTGAGGTCAAAAGAGTCCATTCTCTAAAGACACCCGTTGGCCCCGTACGTTGCGTTTGTCGGCCAAGGTGCCATGGATTTTCTTTTGCTTATTTTTTTAAGAGAAACTGTGCTTCTTGTTCTTTTGATTTTAGATGAGGTCATATTTGTTAGGGAAATGTCAAGACTTCTAAAGGGCATCCCAGTTAGAGTGCCAAGTAATTTTATTGGTCTTAGTGGTCGGAGGAATTTTGGCCCCCAGGACTTTGGATTTATGAGCTGTCACTCTTGTTAATATGTCTCATTAGATGGCTTTTGGAGGTACAATGAGGGTTATTAAACCTTAAAAGGCAACAAGTAGGGCAGAAGAGAGTGCTAACTTGAAGGGGGAGAGAACCAATGGAAAGCAAGAGAAGGAAATGAATTGCCAATGCTTTGAATGTCCCTGAAGGCAGCCTGTCCCAAGAGCTTCAGAAAGGAATGCAGGCCTCCTAACACCTTCCTTTCAGCCACATGGGCTCCCGACCAGAACGTCTGTCCAGCCAGCCACACTCTGCCGATGTCACACCTATCTTGACAATTTTTTAGTGGCCGTCTGTCTCGTTGAGCTTAGGTTCTGTGGCTATAACTCTATTTTTGAGTTCGTATTTCATTGGCTTGTGCCATATTTAATTATATAATTATGATAACAGTGCCATTGGTCAACATAGGGTTTGGAATAAGCCACCCTGAAACTTAAAAACATCAATTCAGTTACTAACAAAAGGGAGCAGAGGGTACCACAGGGCAGCTAGCAGGGATGAGTATTCAGTCACGTGGACATTGCGTAGTATGGTTTACAGAAAAGGTGGGAAGCGTCAATGAGCACGTAGAGCCTCTGAGATGGAAGTCACTCAGATGCTTCTCGAACTCTACCGTGCACCAGAACTATCTGGGTGGTTTGTGAAACACAGCGATGCTAACTCTGCTGGTGCAAGGAACACACTTTGAAGACCACTGAGTTACAGCCAGTTTTGGTGGAGCGGGTGGGGACAAGTCTCTTCAGACTTTAGCACGCATAAGGTGGAAGGCCAGGTGATATCTTTCCATCTGTTTCTCTACCTCTCCACCTTTGAGTGGGCAAACATTGGTATCACATTAAAATTTTAATTATTTTCTGCATCTACCTTGGAGCTTGGAGATTTGAGAGAGGATGCATTGAGAGCTTTCAATGTGTGCATGCTCATTGTTTTCTGCCTCCTGCACGCCCCCTTCTGGGGATCAAGCCCACAACTCGGGGGCATGTGTCCCGACTGGAAACAGAACTGGTGGCCTTTCGGTGCATGGGATGCCGCTCAGCCAAACTGAGCCACACCAGCCAGGGCAGGCCTGCTGTTTTCAAATCACATGTCCCCTCATCTCTTTACAGAAGAAAAACAGCTTTTCTGTCTTTCCAAAAACATGTGTCTGGCAGGAGGGGACCAGCTGCAGTGTCGGAAGACAGTAATGTGGGTGTACTGTCAGCAGGCTGAAGTCAGAAAGAGACACATTGTCTGATTGCTCTGTAATCTCCCTTTCAGAACTGGCTGACGGAGCTGGAGATTTTCGCTATCATCTTCTCAGCTGCCATCCACGACTACGAGCACACGGGAACCACCAACAACTTCCACATCCAGACCCGGTGAGGACGTTGAAGTGGGTGGAGGAGAGGCAGGAGGGGTCAGGGGGAGAGTTTGATAAGCCAGCAAGGTTCTTTTGTATGGTTGCTCTATTTTGAGTTCATGGAAAAATGAATTTAAAAAGTTTTAAATATATTTTTATTGACTTTAAGAGAGGAAAGGAGAGGGAGAGAAAGATGGAAACACCAATGATGAGAGAGAATCATTGATTGGCTGCCTCCTACATGCCCAACATTGGGGATTGAGCCCGCAACCCAGGCATGTGCCCTGATGGAGAATTGAACTTTGACCTCCTGGTTAATAGGTTGATACTTAACCACTGAGCCGCAGCCACTGACTAGGCTGGAAAAATGAATTTTAAACAAGAGACCAGCTGGGTGAGCTTCGATTAAGACTTGAAGTATAAAGCTGTCTGCTCCCAATCCTCATATTTTATTCACATATAATAGGCATCTCATTTCCCTCTATTCTACTGCCTGCTCCTTATGACTTTTCATAGGAGCTGGAGCGATGTACAAAAAGGGTGCATGTATACTGAATCAGGGGGGGTGGGCAAGGACGGGAGATAACCAATCCTTCTCACCCTCTCATCTCTGGGTTCTGGTGGTGCTCGTCCCAGTCTCCCTAATTTCATCTCTGCTCGGTTCAGAGGCATAGGTTTGGGGAGCTAGGACCACCGAGTCACGTGGAATGTCTCATGCAGGCCATTTATCAGAGACAATTTATGCTCCCTCCCTGACAAACTGCACAGGCAAATCCAAACCTCTGTGCAGATATTAAATATGGGTCTCAGTTCCAGCTCTGAGTCTGTTGACAGTTACAGACATCACTAATCGATCTGGGTAGTTTTTCCTTACTAGCTGCAGACTGATCCTTCGTAGTCCTCTGGTAGAACCCCAGGCAGCTGTACAATCAGTTGTCCTTTGCATTTAGGATAAAACCTCTCTTGGACTCAGAACTTACCTTCTCTTAAGACAAAGATGCAGAACTAGAGAGAATCTGACAGCAGGATGAACCGGGCCTTGACGTAAGAACCAAAAGAAGCCAGGCCATAGCTGGTGTGGCTCAGTGAATAGAGTGTAGGCCCTCAGACTGAAGGGTCCTGGGTTGGATTCCGGTCAAGGGCAGGTACCTTGTTTGTAGGCTCTGTCCTTGGCCTTGACTGGGGCTCCTGTGGGAGGCAACCAATCGACATGTCTCTCTCAGATCACTGTTTCTCTCTCTTTTGTCTCTTCTCCCTCCCCACTCTCTAAAAAAAAATAAAAAATATCTTGAGTAAGGATTAACAACAACAACAAAAAAGAAGCTAGAATTTGGGGAAAGGTGATAAGGCAAAGAGAAAGAATATAGGGGGAAGGGTGAGTTTAACACCAATAAACACCTGCTGATTTCACTGAACGAGCAGGTGCCCAGTTCACATAGGTTTGTGTTCCTAACTCCACCCACATGTATTTAATAACCTGGCACTTAATTGTGGGTACACAAAGGACGGCAGTATCCTCTGATCTGTGCTCAGACGGGGAATTCCTATAGAATGGCAGCGGACAAAAGGACTGAAGCCATTTCCTTCGCTTTCTGCCTCCCGTAGAGCAGGCTCAGCTGCTGCGAAACGGTCTTAGGTCCGGTGGCAAGGCCTGCAAACAGAGGCAATTCCACCGAGTGGAGCCTTTGCCTGAGGACCGAGAGTAGCACCTGCGGAAGGCAGAGAGGTGGATGGGAGAACCGTACCTGGATCATGGCTGGAGGCCAGTGTCAAAAGCGGTCACCGTGCAGAGGGAGATTAATGTCACAAACACTCATCGGTTAGCGCCTTCCTTCCCTAGCAGGCACAGGATCAGGGGGCTCGCCCCGGGATCTGCGTGTTTTGTGCTGTGTCTTCACAGGCGTGGGAAACCCCAGGGGGCTCAGTGAAGCGTGGTCTGGAGTGAAGGGTAGACCTTGGCCTTTTCTAACAGAACTTGATCTGAAGCAGCCCAACCTGCGTGGCCCCCGTTCTGAAAACTAAGTCTGTGACCAGGTCCTTCGTCCTTGGTTGGCAGGTTAAGTCTCACACTTTAAAGATGTGCTAGACACATTTCAGAGTTTGGCCAGTGGCAGGTGGACGTTATCTTCGGGGACAATGACCCCACGGTCAGAGATCTCGCCCTCATCCAAACCCAGACTCGGCGGGGCTCTGCGGAGTCACTTTACATCCCTGGCACTTAGCTTCCTCCATGAGAAACTTATTAGGCTGCAATAAATGAAAGATTTCATTAAATTAAAGATATGGAAATAGCATACAGCTCTGTGTTTGCTGTCATTCAGTTGTGGAATGGTCTTGGAAAAGTGACTAACAGTTGTCATATAATCCTCAGGTTCTTCATTCTGTTTTCTATGTACCCTGTTTCCCCGAAAATAAGACAGTGTCTCATATTACTTTTTGCTCCCAAAGATGTGCTAGGTCTTATTTTCAGGGGAAGTCTTATTTTTCCAGGAAGAAGAGCACCGTACACATTTATTGTTGAACAACAACAAAAAAGGAAATTTATTCCCTGTCTACGGTACGGTAGTCATTGTCATCACAAACCAGCTCACTGATGGGCCGCAGTGCAGCCGGAGCTGTTCAGGCAGGGCGAGGTCTCTTTAAATCAGGAGTCAGATGCCTGACGGTAGCTTCGGGGGCCTTCTATTCCGGGGAGGCCTTATGTTCCGGGGAGGCCTTATTATCGGGGAGGTTTTATTTTTTTTTGGGGGGGGTGCCTTATATTACAACGAGAAGCAAAACTGGAAGTAGGTCTTATTTTCGGGGGATGTCTTACTTTTGGGGAAACAGGGTATGGCTTCTGCACAGTAACATTTTAAGATCAGCCCTGGCTAGTTAGGCTCAGTGGGTAGAGCATGGGCCCATGACTGAAGGGTCCCATGTTTGACTCCGGTCAAGGACATGTACTTCCACTGCAGGCTCCATCCATGGCCCCTGTTGGGGTGTATTTGATCATAGGAGGCAACCAGTCAATGTGTCTTTCTCACATCAGTGTTTCTCTCTCTCTCTGTCTTTTCCTCTCCCTCTACTCTCTCTAAAAATCAATGGAAAAATATACTCGGGTGAGGATTAACAAAAAGTAATAAATTTTAAGATCAAGCTATTACCAGAGGAACTTGCAAGCTGTACCTGCCAGGTGGTATGTGTTCAGAGAATTAGAGATAAGCTAAATTATTTTATTTAATAAAAAATGTAAAGTTGTCCTAGAAAATATAAGGAAGCTTGACTTGACCCATATTTAAAAATAAAATCATCTTTGCTGCTTGCCAGCAAAAATCATGGAGGCCTGGTTATGAACAGTTTTCAGAGAGTTCTCAGATTGGGTGGCACCTGTTATCACATATTGACATTAAAATACCCTGCGTATATCCATTGATCATGTACAGTGTTAGTGTTAGCTTCTTTTTGTTGGTATACATGGCATCGGGGCGAAGGTAATTGCTGAACACAGGAAAAAGAGGTGGTGTATTCTAGCTTGAAAGCGTTAACCTGAAAAGTCTCAACTGTTGAACGTCCCAGATTATTTTTCGTCTCTCTGTTCAGGTCCGACCCAGCCATTCTGTACAACGATAAGTCTGTGTTAGAAAATCATCACTTGAGTGCAGTGTACCGCCTTCTGCAAGAGGATGAGGAGATGAATATTTTGATCAACCTCTCCAAGGATGACTGGAGGTGAGGAGAGACAGGGAGGCCAGGAAGGAAAGGGGGAGGAGAGACGAAGAAATCCATTAACTGGAACATCATTTCCGTTTCATATCCTGTTTCTTCCTAGGAAAGCCATTTTAACACCTGATAGATGGGCTTGGATACATAATGCATTTGACCTTTTAGGACCTCTGTAAATGAATGTGTTACCATTTATTTACTGCATTTCAAAGTGGAATAACGTGGCATTCATTTTCAGCAGACCGGATAATCTGCTAATAAGCCAATCCTCCTGCACATAACGACTATAAATTATGATCAAATACTGACAAACACAACTCTGCTGACTTGAGAGTGAACAGAAATAGGCACATTTTGAAGGGGTGTCAATACTTGGATGAAGGTATTGACACCCCTTCAAAATTACAGTTACTTTATAAATGTAATTTTGCTACTTTATGAGTCGTAATGTAAATATCTGTATTTTCCGAGGGTCTTAGGTGACCCTGCCAGCGGTTCTCAACCTGTGGGTCACGGCCCACAAGTTGAAAACCGCTGCTGTAGAGCTCAAGATAATTGGAAAACACAGATATTTCCATTACGATCCATAACAGAAGCAAAATTACAGTTATGAAGTAGCAACAAAAAACAATTTTATGGTTGTGAGTCACTACAACATGAGGAACTGTATTAAAGGGTCAAGGCATTAGGAAGGTTGAGAACCTCTGGTCTATGTTAAAGCAACAGCATTAGTTGGCTAAAACCATATTTATACAAAGACCTTTACTGTTTTTCTGGCTAGAGAGACCAGAGCTGCTATCGAGTGAGTTAAAAGTCCAAAAAAGAGTCAAAAAAATAAGGGGAAGCTCAAATTCTGTGACCATCTAAATGGCATGCAAAGAACAGGAAAATGTGACTTATTTGCAGGGGAAAAGACAATCTATAGATGTAATCTCTCAGAGGAACTATTGTTGGCATGATCAGACTAGGACTTTTAAAGCAGTTCTTATATGTATGCTCAGTGAGGTAAAGGGAAATATGCTTGTAATAAAATACAGTGAAATTGAACCAGTGGAATGAAAATATAAACAAGGGCAAACAAATTTTAGAACTGACAGGTCAAATATTTACATTGAAAAATTACTATACTGGCTTAGCAGCAAGTTGGAGAAGACAGAGGAAAGAATCAGTGAACTTGAAAACATCAATCGATGTTATCCAGTTTGAAGATTAGGAGACGTGAGTAGCTTAGGGACTGTAAGAAGTTTCAGGCTCAAGTTGGATTACACATGTCACAACGAATTAACTGAGTTTGATTGGAAGTGGCAAAAGAAAAAAAAAAACAACCCTTAATTTTTACTTCCCATATTTGACTTTCACCTTCTTTTCTCCACGGGGTGTCCCCGAAAGGGAATTTCGGACCCTGGTAATTGAGATGGTGATGGCCACGGATATGTCCTGTCATTTCCAACAGATCAAGGCCATGAAGACGGCTCTGCAGCAGCCAGAAGCGTGAGTGTGTCTGTGTCACGTGGTTTGTATAGGCCCATGTCGTTGCTCCTTTAAAAATGCCCCTCCTTCGGAGAACTTGGTTGAAACATCTCAGAGTAACTGGGGCTATTTGGAGGAAAGAGCCTGAGAATTGTGTGTATCATCCATTCCCATCAGGGTTGAAATACATAAAAAGGGGCCATAACAATTGGTCCCAATTAGAATGGAAAGTATTTCCCTGCAGGAAACCAAATGATCCAAGAGGTACTCCATGCAGAGGTGACACACACACAAGGCAGGGAGTGACTCCTGGGTTTTTGTCTTTTGGAATTGACCCTGTCATTGCAGAGTCAATTGTCAAAGTGCCCAGCTCAACACCCATGGCGACCTGGCTGGTGAATCTCCCCGTTGTAGAAAGATGGGGTGCTTTCTTTCCCCTCAGTTCAGCCGAAGTGGGGCTTGACACAGGAGCGCGGAAGGGGTTAAAAATTAATGCTTTTTTAAATAAAGAAACACTTATGGAGATTCTGAGAGCTTGACAGCATGTGCTTGGTCCCTCTGGGTGCACAGGATCGAAAAGCCGAAAGCGTTGTCCCTGATGCTGCACACGGCAGACATCAGCCATCCCGCCAAGGCGTGGGACCTCCATCATCGCTGGACCATGTCGCTGCTGGAGGAGTTCTTCAGACAGGTACCCGGGCTGCCCTTCGGGGGTCGCATCACTGGGTCGTTTCTGAATTTCCGGTTTCAGTAATTTTCTTGAGGAGGGCGGGTTTTCAGTTTTATTTTTTTTTGCCTCCTGGTCATGTGATGTTTGAATCTTACATGATGACTCTCGGATCATATTTCTATCCTGTGCGTTTTTACTGGAAAAAGGAAAAGGCAGTTTCTGGTGGCAGCGTTTTGTAGAAATGTCATCTGAGGAGCCCTTTGGTTTAATGTGTTTTTTCCAGTGGGAGGAGCCAGTGTTGACCAGTTTGGCATCCTCCTGTGGGATGAAGGTGTTCATCTTTTGCTGTTATAATTGGTCGGGTTGTTTCTCTGGAGCTGGCAAACCATGTTGTCAAATTGCAAAGCCCAGGGTGGTAATTTGGGGTCAGGAAAATCACTAAAAGCCAAGGTTTAAATTGTATTTAAATTTAGTACACCCCAAGACACAGGGCCGTGTTTTTTGAAAGAAAAGTCAGGCACTTTTATGGGTGTAAGTTGCTTTAAACATGTTTTTAAAGGTGCGCAAAGGTAGAAGGAGAGGAAGGAAAATAAATTGTGTTGCACTGAGATTGATATCAACCTCACCTGGCTGGCGTGTCTCAGAGGTTGAGTGTTGACGTATGAACCAATAGGTCTTGGTTCAATTCCCAGTCAGGGCACAGGGCTTGATCCCCACTGTGGTGTGTGCAGGAGGCAGCCGATCAATGATTCTCTTATCATCGATGTTTCTACCTCTCTCTCTTCCTTCCTCTCTAAAATCAATAAAAATATTTTTAAAAAAGACATATCTTCTCAAGAAGAGTTGCCATTAAAATATCGGCTTTGAGATGTGAGATCCTGAGGTGGAGGTGTTGATGTAAGAAACATTCAGATCTCTGAGTCAAACTGACAGCAATTGCCAAGAGCAAAATCCCAAATGCTCTGGAGAGTGACAGCTTTGCAGTTTTCTTTACCCATTAGGAATCAAAGAGGAAATGTAAGGCAGATTACAGGAAGGTGGGAGAAAGCCAGGTAAGGCTTGGAATTACAGGATTGGTGCTCTCTTGAGGGCGGTTATACTTCTGAGAAGTCTGAAAAAGAGGTGTTTCAAAGGTGGGAACCTAGATGCACAGGGACAATGGACAGGGCTTGCTTATGGCAAAGATAAACCTTTCACTAAAGAAGTTACAGGCCTGGTGGGGGTTGGGGTGGGGAGGGTGACTGTCCACCATGACCTGTCCAGATAGGAATTTATGATCAGATCACCTTGTGAGGTCACTCACAGTTACATTTATTATAGCACCCATTCTTTTTTTTTTTCACAAAAGCAGTGCATCATGCAGACTGTGGGACCTAAATTACAGTTAATTCAAGTTAACGCTGTTCATTCTTACCAACTCAAGAAGGGAAATTCACATCGCAGATTCAGAAACAGCTGGTATTCCACAAAATATTACTTAACAATGATCTCACCTTTGTCTCCTAAAGTATCAAGAGAAGTGCTCTTTCACCGGTTTCTCAGGTGTTTGGAAGAGAATCACTCTTGTTCTTATGCTTCTGGATTAAATGAGAAATTGTAGAAGGCCTCGAAGTGTTGCTCTTCTTCTGAACCTGTGCACCGTATCTGGAAGTGAATGGACTAGAGCTAACTGCATATTAAAGTTCAGAAGGCCTTTTATTGGAGGTTTTTTTTAATGTATTTTACTGATTTTTTACAGAGAGGAAGGGAGAGGGATAGAGAGTTAGAAACATGGATGAGAAAGAGACATCAATCAGCTGCCTCCTGCACATTCCCCACTGGGGATGTGCCCACAACCACGGTACATGCCCTTGACCGGAATCGAACCTGGGACCTTTCAGTCCACAGACCGACGGCCTATCCACTGAGCCAAACCCCTTTCGGCTATTGGAGTTTTTTTAATTCCAACTGGTTTGAGGCCCGGGACTAACTAATATCCCTCTAGTTCTCATGGTCTTTTTTTTTTTTTTTAATCTTTTATTGACTTTTTTAAGACAGGAAGTGAGAGGGATAGAGAGTTAGAAACATCCATGAGAGAGAGACATCGATCAACTGCCTCCTGCACACCTCCTACTGGGGATGTGCCCACAACCAAGGTACATGCCCTTGACCGGAATCAAACCTGGAACCTCTCAGTCTGCAGGCCGGTGCTCTATCCACTGAGCCAAACCGGTTTTGGCTCAATGGTCTTATTTGTGATTTGGGTTTTTTTTTTTTTTTTTTGTGGGGAGTGGGGGGCGGGAGAGGGAGAGGGTAGGGGAGTTGGTGGAACTTAAAGGAAGGTTAAACTAGATGTTCTCATAGGGTTCTTCCAGCATTAAGTGTCCTACAGTTCCTTCATTTGGTCTATGGCGCATATCAACCCATACACACACACCCCTACATTGTTTTATGGATACGGCAGCAGACACCCCATTCAGCATATAGCTGTTTCCTCTTGCTGTCACCTCGTGGCCTCACAGTAGTTCTCAAGGAGAACCTGATGGCGTGGGAGGAACTAGAAAAGTGCAGGTGTGGTTCTGTTGCATAGATGACAATGACTCTGCAAATTCCGCCTTAATCGAGAGCTAATTTTGAACCGTTTTCCCAGAAGCTATTTTTCTAATATGAGTGAGAATATTTTCTCCAAACATCCACTTCCCTTATCATCCGCTTTCTTTGATGCTGCCTTTGCAATACACCCCCATAGCTCATAGTATTTGATCTGCAGCCAAAGTTAGATCATGGCTAGCTCATATAAGTTTCAGAGGTATTGATTTTTTTTTAATTGTGATAGGGTGAATATGAGAAATTACTTAAATATTTGAACATTTTCCCCATAAAGGAAACCCTGTTGGCATACACATGTGCATGAATTGAATGAAAATGCGCTGGAGGCAATGTGAAAACAGCCATATTGAATTTCTCGCCTATTGGGAATGGAATGTTAGCTCACTGCACTAGAATGGTTTTTTAGTAATTATGATTCAGTAAATTATTTTTATTGATTTAATATTTTAACCTAGATGTCATAAGGCCATTGTAAGTAACTCACATAAGAGAAGTGTTGCCTCACTCTTAGCTGTAGATTTTAAACTGTACAGTGCAAATGGGAACTCTCAATAGGACCTTAGAATCCTTGAAAAAATTACATTTGGAAGTTGGGTTATATTTAAAAATAAGGGCATAGCCTTAGTATTAATACTAGATCTTTTAGGCTTTGCTAAATAATAAGTTACATCTTTAGTTAGTTTTTTTTTTCATTTTATTATATTTTGATTGATTTCAGAAAGGAAGGGACAGGAGAGAAAGCTAGAAACATCAATGATGAAAGAGAATGATAGATCAACTGCCCTCCTGCATGCCCCACACTGGGGATTGAGCCCACAGCTCGGGCATGTGTCCTGACTGAGAATCAAACCGTGACCTTCTGGTTCACAGGTTGATGCTCAACCACTGAGCCATGCCAGCTGGGCACATCTTTAGTTTTATAACCCTATTTTACAGAATCCAAGCCACTTCCTCAGGGTGCTTTTCAATAAAATAGTGGCTTTAATGAAGTGTACATTTGCCTTTTTGAAAAATGCATGTTGTTAGTCTTGGGGTTCATTGCTGTATGTTTTTATATTTTGTAGCTGTCCCCTGTAATTCTTTAAATTTCCTCTGTGTCTGCGATTATTTTCTCATTTTTATTTCTCATTTCATATATTAGTGTTTTCTCTTTCTTCTTTATGAAGTTAGCTATTTGTTTGTTTAATTGTGTTTTTTTAATTTGATAAAGCCTTATTTGATGTTTTCATTTTTATTAATTGTTTTCTTCTATTTGAATTTATTTTGTTCTTTTGCTAAGTCCCTGAGTTGAGTACTTCATTTATTTCTTTGTGTTCCACCTGTTTAATATTAGAGCATACAAGGCTAGGTTTTTCTCTCTCTTTTTTTTAATAATGAATCTCAGAGGTTCTACTATACACCACGTTCACAATGATTCTTTTCTAAATATTCTGTAATTTTAGTTTAGATTTTATTTTTTTTTACCCAAGTTGCTTTAGTTTTTTAAAAAATATATTTTATTGATTTTTTTACAGAGAGGAAGGGAGAGGGATAGAAAGTCAGAAACATTGATGAGAGAGAGACATCAATCAGCTGTCTCCTGCACGCCCCTTACTGGGGATGTGCCCGCAACCAAGGTACATGCCCTTGACCGGAATCAAACCTGGGACCTTTCAGTCTGCAGGCCTACGCTCTATTCACTGAGCCAAACCAGTCTTGGCTGCTTCAGTTTTTTAAAAATATAATTTTGTTTGCTTATATAATTTTCCAGTGGTAGGTTCTTTTGCTTTCTAGCATTTGATCAAATAAAATTTTTGTTGTTTGGATTTTACTGTGAGACTAAAGACCCTATGCATGGATTTGTGCACTGGGAGATACCCTTTGGGAAATAATTATAATTCTCTTTATTTATTTGTACACATTTTCTCATTTAATCCTCACCATCACCCAGTGAGGTAGAGACTATTATTCTGAATTTTACAGATTGAAAACTGACAGGTAGAGAGAGAAGGTAAACTTTCTTGGATCACACAGCTCGTGGGAGGAAGGCCAGAGTCAAGTCCAAGGCCGTAGCCATTAACCCGAGCAGATTCTTTCATAATAAAGTGAATGAACACAAGGTGGTCACCGTTATTATCCGGTGACACGTTTCCTTTCCTCGGGGCGTGTGACTGAAGGGCTGAGCTTCTGGTTCAGGTTCTTAAAAACCATCATCATTACTTACACTTTCCATGGCACCTGCTTCTGACAGCGGTGTCTTTTGGTGAGACTGTGAATCATGTTTTGTTACTGTCTAATTCTATAAACATAGCGATTATTCTCTGCTCTGCTGGCTCAGTCCGCTTTTCATTACGATCTGAACCCAGAAGCCCGCGCACCAGTTGTGTGTGGTTTTAGGTAGCAAAGGAGAGGAAATTCACATCAGCCAGTTTGAAGTTTTCTTCTTTAAAAAACATATTGTTATTGACTTCAGAGAAGAAGGGAGAGGGGGAGAGAGAAACATCAATGATGAGAGAGAATCATTGATCGGCTGCCTCTTGCACGCTCGCCACTGGGGATGGCGAGCCCACAACCTGAGCATGTGATATGACTGGGAATCAAACTGTGACCTCCTGGTTCACTGTTCAACCACTGAGCACGCCTGCAGGGCTGACGTTGTGTCTTGAACACTGACCGAGGCTGAGAGGGAGTTGCTGGCTCAAGAGAGGCCTCAGGTGTCAACACAGGACAATTGGCAAACAGGTGGCAGCTCTGGGTGCCCAGTGGGCCCCAGGCCACAGGTCACTGTTGCTTTCTGTCTTTCCCTCGGGGACCTGTGGTGCCCAGTGAGGCCTTCCGTGGGGGAAGGATGGGGCCCCGCAGCCTTCGGCCTCTGGGTGTCTGTTGCGCAGAGAAGCGGGCCCCATAAGGACGTGGTACATAATGGGGTGGTAATCATTGAAATGCAGGCCACTGGCCTTCGTGGCGGCTGCAGTGGCTGCGTGGAATCTGCGTGGCTGGCCCACTGTTCTTCACTGACTGTGGCCTCCTGTGATTCTAGGGGGACCGAGAAGCAGAGCTGGGGCTGCCTTTCTCTCCTCTGTGTGACCGGAAGTCGACCATGGTTGCTCAGTCGCAAGTAGGTAGGTGTTGGCCAGGCTTTGGAGAGAGGGAAGATGCGAGGGGTGTCCGGCCGCGAGGGCAGCGGCTCCCCGTGCTCCCGGCTCCCTGCTGCTGTGCTCCGCTCCAGGCTTCCTCCCACCCTTCTCCCCAAAATGGGCTGTTTCGTGGGGAGAGGAGACAGGGACATCGCCGTCTGCATCGTCTGCTGCCACGAGAAAAGGGGCCTCAGCTCTCCGGGGTGATGACAGGAATCGGTGGCCGGCAGGAAGCCCATTTCTCCTGCAGCCATGACGTCTCATGCCTTTTCCCTCAGACAACCCACTCCTGCAGGACCCTGCTTCCGGGAATGGCTTTCTAATCCCCTCCCTTCCTCCCTCCCTCCC
>PVJN01047105.1:0-16153 GCA_004026805.1 Lasiurus borealis
TAGATTAGAGTTGCCTTCTCTATAATATAAATCAAATCATACAATATGCAGTTTTTGCCTCATTTCTTTTGCTCAGCATAGTGATTTTGAGATTTATACTTGTTGCATACATCAGTAGTTAATTCATAAATATATGCATGCAGAGAGAGGCTAAGCAATCACAGGGACATTGAATATGCAGTTTTAACTTTTAATAAAAACTGCCAACTATTTTTTCTGAGTATTTTTATATCCCCACTGGAAATATCCCATTTATTCCATATTTTCACCATTATTTGTTGTTTAAATTCTTTTCTTTTACACAAGATGATTTATATAGCTCAGATTATTAAGTAATTAGATCCAAACAAATTTTTTTTATATTTTCTCTGAGCTTCAATTGACTTCCAGATTGATTTCTTACAGAGCTAGGGCAGGTTTCCCATTGACGATATCATGGTTGATACAGTCATTTTCCTGCCAAGCAACTATATGTTGTTTTCTGTTTTATTGAATTATGATTGACATAGTATTAGTTTTAGGTGTACAACATGATTTGATATATTGTGAAGTTTAGTTAACATCATCACTCAGTAACAATTTTTGTGTGTGATAAAAACTATTAAGATCTACAGTTTTAGTAAACTTCAAATATACAATACAGTATTGTCAACTATATTCACATTACAACCACAGAACTTATTTATTTTGTATTTTAGATAAATAATTATATTATTAAGTATGGCAATGGAGAATAATAAATGAGAGTTGAATTTCTAAAATATTGGGCTCCATACCAGGGATATGAGTGAAGAAGATTGCTGAAATTTATTGAGATTTATTAACAACATGTACACCAGAAACAACCAGAGTGTGTAAGTTTTTCTTCAATACAATCTTTTATGCAGATAAAGAACATGATATATTTATTCACTTAATAATATCAAACAGATTCTTGTGGGAACACAACTAAAATACATTGAGAATGGATTATTTACTGGGCAATGTATTAAGTATTGTCACAAATATGATCCAGAAAGATAATGCCTAAGAGAGATACTTTCTTTTTTAATTGTTAAAGTATTATAAATAGTAGTACATATATCTCCATTTTTCCCCATTGACCTCACCCTCACCTCTCCCACCCACCAGCACATTCCTTCACCCCCTCCTTCCCAGGTCCAAACAATTAGATAGCAGTCATTTCTGTGATATTTAGCAGGTGCTAAAATTTTTCACTGTGCCCCTGAGAATTTGTTCTACCACTTCATAGGACCTTGGCACATGGTTTAGGAAACCAAGGCCACAGTCATTTGTATGTATGAAGCACTTAGAAACAGTCAGATCTGAGTTTTGAGGTGTGTTTGTGTGTTATGTCTGTATATATTTTATTGAGGTAAAATAAACACAAATAAATATTTAATATCTAAAAATTAAAGCTTTTATTTTTTCCCAAAAATATAGAAATAATATGCATTGTTTCACTTAAAGTGTCACATTGTTACACTGAATTGAAGAAATACATTTAATTCCTCAATTCCATTTGAAACTCCTCTTATAGCTATCTTCAGATGAATATGTATATTCTCAATGTTATTAAAATAAAATAACACCATTTTATAACTGGGATGAAGCATAATAGATATAAGGCAACACTTTAAAAATTTGGAACAAAACAATTAAAAATGTAAACTGATACATCTAAGTCCATATTAACTGCCAGGATAATTTAGTACTAAGTTGTTTTCATTCTCAATGCACTGCTAATTTTATATGCATGCAAAATATTTCTTATCTGAAGAACAATATTTAACTCATCATATATCTTTTTTAGAATTAAATGACTTGATGAATCAGTATATCATTTGAAATTTACTTAGTTGTTTTTAGGAAAATGTGTTTTAAAGGAATAGAGTTTACTTTTAAAAAAACATTACCAACTTATAATAGCTTTTATATTTTCCCTTTGTGGTAATTAATAGCATTTGCCAAAATGGAAACAGAAAGAAACAATATTGCATATGCTTTTCCAAATATAGGGAGAAAAATGGTGTATGATTATAATCAAATATGTTTTACATTTGGTTTAAAAATACATGCCATGAACAATCAGATATTTCCTTTTTGTCAAGTCATTATATAAGCTATTGAGTTACTCTAAGTTTTAATGGTATGATAGCAGTTAATAAATTATTCCTAAGAGAAACTATAATTAGATTTTGATTGTTGTGTTTCCAAACTACATGTAGTTTTATTTTCTTGACAAATTTTAACATAATGGTAATGAAATAATACCCAGCTATAATGAAAAATTAGAGTTTTTACTAAGGGTCAAGTTTGGGGATCATGCCATGTAGCAACTTTGCTCCTTTATCAGCTCCATTGGAGTGAATTGAAATGATAAAAATGCAATGTTAAAAATCATAAACAAAAAACTCAATAATGCCATCTATAATAATGCTTCAAACCATAAACCAATATTGATAATTATAGATATAATTAAACTATACTGTAATAATTAAGAGTATTATAAATTTCTTTAGAGAAAAATTGCATGAAGAACTAAGAATTGTTAGTGATTCTACATAATTAGTGGCAAATTCTGGAAATAGCAGGGCAACTGCTGTAAGTAGATAGGCGTAGAATTTGTGAATATTTGTGCGTGTGTAAGTGTGTGAGTATGTGTGTTGTGTGTGTGAAGCATTATTTTTCCATCCTATTTAATGTTTCACACCATTTTCACAGATTTTGTATCAGATCACAGTGAAATGTCTTAGTCGCTATATCACGAAAAATGTATCAAAAAGGTCTTTATAAAGTCTTAGTAATGGTCTACTTATATTAACATTCAGTGTTAAAAATATTTCTCATTCGATGAAAGGGAATTTTCCTTGGGTCATTTATACTTCCAAGCAAATGTAAATATCATGCATTTATTAACTCTAGTCTCAAACTTTCACTATTTTACTTGCTTGTTTTAAAACTCTTTATTTTATATAGAAAAATAAGTGCATGTGATATATGTTCTTTTATACTGATGATTTTTTAGTTTCACTTATTGAAATTATAAAATCTTAGGATTATTAATGACTCATCATATATATCTCATATATCTCATGTTTTCCAGATTATAAATCCAGCCATCAAAGATTACATGTTTTATTGATTCACATTGCTTTTATTAGTTAATTTTTTCTGTTAGCAATCAGCTTTGTAAAAAAGGGGGAACATCCTTTAAATATTTACATTAGAAACATTAAAAATATCTCACACTTTATCCTTTTCAATTTATATTTTAACTATTTGGCATTTGTTCTGTTGATAACATCTTGCCAATTTCTTTTAACAGTGACATTGTAAACATGACATATTGAAATCTCTTCAAAATGCTTTTATTCATTAGGTTTAACATATAAGAGAGATCATCTGGTATTTGTCTTGTCTGGCTTAGCAAAATGATCTCCAAATCCATGAAACAGGCCAACAGAGATAGGACAGGAGAGGCATGGGGAAGACTGGATGAAATACGGTGAAGAGATTAGCCAAAGAACAGATATGCATAGCTCCTCGCCACAGACAACATTGTGGTGAGGACACAGGAGGTGAGGTGGGGACTGATTGCAGGTAATAAAAGTAAAGGAGGGTGGTAGGTATGGGACACCTATAATAGTGTCAACAATATATTTTTTTAAATGCCTAACTTTTAAAAATGGCAGTTACAAGAAATATAATACACATGTTGCTTTAGGATGCAATATTTATTTATTAGGGTTTACATGTTTATAACAAGAATATTGTTAAAATTAATTTTCCTTTAGTTGACCTCACTGATAAGGAATGAAACATAAGCCTCTAAAAATCTATTTTATTTATGGAATTCTTAAGCTACTTTTCATTTTTCCCATTGATTTTAAATACTTTTGAAACTAAAGTATTAGACATAAAAAGTGTCTGATAATCTGGAAACCCATACTTTTGTAATATATATTTTTATAATATCTATTATTTGAAAGGAATAATGATAGAAAATTTTGAAAAAGATTACCAAAATCACAAATTTTTAATAATAACTCAGTAATGAAATATAGTAATTCATACTTTGTCACAACTTTGGGTAGGTGGAGGCAATGGAAAGAGAGATAATGAAGTTACAATCAAATAATTCAAATATTGTTAATCTTTATATTAATAATTATATATTCTAAAATCCATATGAATTTATATTTTGCAGATTCATAAACAATTCTAGCCATCAATAAATGTTAGCTTCCCTGAAATGTCTGAAATAAATATAAAAATGAGTGTAGTAAAAAACAGAATGAGTTAAATCCCATAAACTAGGTAAAAGTAATTTCCCATGATATAATAACTATAGCATAGTTATTTTCATATAGCAAAACTTAATAAAAGTTTCTTGAACTGAGTTGGTATTTCATTTAATCTCTAAGCAAAGTACTAAATGTAGTTATTTAAATGAATATTTGGTCATTTTTACATATACTGCATCATAACCATACATGTCATTAAATCTTAGGCAGATTAACTTTTGTAATTAGATTTAATTATGACTGGAAATCTGCTGAAATATATCCAGCCTTTGTTAAACTCTGTCAAGAAGCACAATAATAAGCAGATATAAAACTAACAGTGGCATAAAATTCTGTGAAACCTTTTGCATTCATCATTGAACCCTTATTTTTTTTTAAGATAAATACTTAAAAACGGGGTTGCTACATTGCAAAATATCCATTGTTAGACTTGATACACAATGTCAAATTTTTCTCCAGTGTCTATTTCCTCAAAATCCACTAATAGTTGATATCAATCCTTAAATGATTGCCAACCTGAAAGATGGAAATACATCTCTGATTTCAAGTTTTCCAGTGATGAAGAAAATAAATACATTTCTACATGTTTTTTGCATTTTATATTTCTCCTTTTTGCCAGGATTCTATATTTTTCTAAATTTTCTATTGAGTTTAAATTATTATTCATATAAATTAGCAAAATATTTTAATACAGCAATTGCATTAACCTGTATCTACTGTTTATATGCATTGGGAATAATTTTCCAACTGGATGTTTTTAAAATTTTTGGTGAAAATATTTTAAATATTGTAATGAGAATGCAATATTTGCTCTTATAAAATTGCCTAAGTTGTTTTTCCTAAAAATTCTTCTTTTGTTTTAATATTCAACAATTAAATATAAAGGGAGTAATTTAACCTTATGTTTTTCTAATTTTACTAGTATATTGGTATGAAGATCAAATATTATTGTCCAGTAACAAGTAAAAAGCCATTTATATAGCAAAAATTATATTTATATAAGGAATAGCATATTATTTAATAATATGTTGACACTTTTATATTGTACAAAACAATGTATAAATATTATACATATAATAGAATTAAGTAATATCTGATGTTGAAAATTAAAATTTGGTTGAATGCCAGCCTAGAGACCTAATTGTTTAGAACTAAAAAATATAAGTCCTTTATTTGGACAAACATACTAGGATGCAGAGTCTTCAAAGTTTATTCATTCCTTCAGCTTGATATATGTAAAATAAAGAATTCAACTAGTCTAACATTTTGATTTAATGATATAGAAACTGCATCCAAGGGAGCTTATATGTAAGACCTCACAGTTAACAATGGCAAGCTGAAACATAATTTAAGATCCTCTTATATTCTTTACTTTGGCTCATGATGCTTTGTAATATACTTACAATAGAAGGAAAATGTAAAATAATGCTGGTATAACTAGTAGAATGTCAGGGAACTGAACACAAAATTAAATAGATTCAAATTGAATGTTTTCATTTTTAGCCCTAAATGCCTCTTTAGAATCCCTGAGTAACACCTTTGATGGTATCCAGGAAATACATATGAATTTCATTTTGAAATAAAGCAATAAAGCTTTTATTTAACTATTAAATATGTTCTCTTTAATAATTTACATAAATCTAGAGATACAGTAAAATTCAATAGAATAATTTAAGATCTTTCAGAGATAAAGAATTTAAAAATAAAGATGTTTGAGTTAAAACATAATTCATAAAGATGATTTAGGTCCTTGAATATAAAGAACATCAGGCTTACCTTCTAAAGGATTTTCAATATTACAAATAATCCTATATGATGTTTTAAAAATTTTATAAGAAAACTCATTCTAAAGCCTCAAGTTAAATATACCTTTTTAAAATATTATAAATGTCTTACATTCATAATTCATGGTTTATTAGTGTTATTATGTCTATTATGTCATAATAGACATCCATTTTTTGAAACTGTAAAAACAAATAAACAAAAGAGAAATTTAAGGCTAAAACATATTTCTATATGAAATGACCCTTGTAACACAAGACATTGTGGAAGGAGGATATTTAAATGGGATTATGCAATAATCTGGCCCTTATCCTCACATCTAAGACATAAAGGCATCTAAATCTACAGTAAATTATAGATATTTCTATTTATGTAAAAACAGTAGTATATAAAGAAACATATTAGTGTGTATGTGTGAGAAAGTATAGAATTCAAGCTTTGCATCAATTCTCAGACAATAGTAGAAAATAATTTGTAATTCCCCAAATCATTGCTCAAGATAGTTTACAGTGCTTGACTTAATGGATAACTGATGATATCCAGAGGAAAATGCATGTTTTCTTTAAAAACAATCACACCATTAAGAATTATTTAAATGTCATTGAGATACATATTTTTATGCTTGCAATCAAACTATATTCACAACGAAAATATGTCAAGAGAACATCTGACTTATTATAAATCTTCTTCTTCATCATCCAAAAGTCTAAATCACACCAACCATTTTCCAAATTTAACTCTTATTGGGTCTACACCTATTAACAAAATCTGAAAACTGAGTTTACAAAATTGAGGTTTTTTTTTACTGAGTTTACAAAATTGAGGTTATATATATATATATATATATATATATATATATATGATATTTCCAATTTCAAACCAGAATTCATTACACTGCTCTCTTACAGCCTGTCCTCTGAAAACAAGGTATGGTCTTTCTCACTTCTCTCAGGTGTCAATAGTAATGATTCATGAATACAGGAAATTTGGGGCTTTCTGAAAGGATTGGAAAGAGGCATACACACTAGTATTTCTATTTATTTCCTTCATTTTCCTTTACAACATGGTTTTTATCTAAATGCTTCAGTTGAAATTGTACAAATATTTTATTGATAAATGTTCTAATTTTGTTTACAGATTTTAATAGCAGGAATCAGCAGTTCCAGAATGATCCCTGTGCCTTTTTAATCAGGAGGTTCCAAATTTGAGAGGAGACCAAAAGTTTTGGGGTCATAATAGCTTAAGAATACACTGTAAAGGCATAAGGAACAAAACCAGTCTGAGAAAGACAAGGATGACCTGGTCTCACTCAGACGAGTATGTAGAATCTAATGAACAAAAATAAACTGATGAACAAAATAGATCCAGAAGCAGGGAACAAACAGATGAGTCTCAGAGGGAAGGTGGGTAGATGGGCGGGGAGAGATCAACCAAATAATTTATATGTATATACGCATAACCCATTAGCACTGACAATATTGTGGTGAAGGCCAGCAGGGATGTGCATAGTATAGGGGGTCAATGGGGAAAAACGAGGGGCATCTGTAATATTTTCAACAATAAAGATAATTTTTTTAAAAAAAATAAATGAGAGAAAAACTAATACATAATAAGTAACAAAAAGAAATAGTCTCAGAGGTTCAACTGCAGTATGTTTTTAAAGGATCTTCCAATGTCAAGGACAGTATTATTGAAAGAAACCTGTCCTTTACTTTTTAATAACATATTTGCTATAGTCTACAGTATAATCAAAGTTTTTCAAGTTTCAAATCCTTTAAGCATGCTTAGCATTTTCTCAAGAACGAAGTGCACTGGTGGCTAAGTTCTCATACAAAAATAATACTCTATAGATCTTTTTATTTAGTAATTGAGCCATTCCATATCTGCACACTTTTTGTGGTCACAAGGGTAAAGGCCCAAACTCTACAATATATACAAAAATTAAAATGAACAACTTTTCTGCCTGATAAATAAGAATAATACCTTCAAAATTAAAAAAAAAATACTTATTTTAAATTTGAATTTTCAATTATAGTTTATATTCAATATTGTTTTGTATAAGTTTTAGGTGTAAAGCATACTAGTTATACAATCATATACTTTGCAGAGTGGTCCCACCCCCAATAATTCAAGTACCCACTTGGCACAGTACATAGTTGTTACAATAATATTGACTATATTTCCTATGCTGTATTTTATCTCCCTGTGACTGTTTTGTTACCACTAATTTGTACTTCTTAATTCCCTCATCTTTTTTACCCAGGCGCCATTGCAAAATGATTTTCTAACATAGATTTTATAGATCATATTTTCCTTCACTATTTATATATAGCTTTCTGTTAATTTCATAGGATGACAAAGCTTTTGCAATAAAAAGTTAAGCTATCAAATTTTATGAGTACTTATCCAATGCACACATTTCTTGCTTATGAAATATCACAGATAGCAACATTCATTTTTAAGGGCAGCATTTTTCTAATGTTTCAGTTTTGCTGCATGTTTAATAGCTCATTTTCATGTAGAGTTGAGTTCAAACCTATGATACTACAACAGCAATTTATTAAGCACTGGCACTTTAAAGGTTCAATATCGAAAGATTAACAGTGAATTACAGCATTGACTGCATATTAAACTATCATCTTGTGCAACAAATGTTATAGATAATATGCAAACTGAAATATTAAAATTTTATGGCTTTGGAGATTACTTTAATTAGAGTCACTTTAAGAATGCAATAATTAGACTGTTTTATGGTAGCCACTAAGGTCAGTTTATACAAGTAATATATTCACCTGCAACAAAGCTTCATGACTGCAGTGGTAATCATGTATACATTTATACTGTGTGTGTATGTCTCTCCCTCTCACGAGTGAATGGTGTTCCTGTGACAAAAAAGCATTTCGGATAAAAATGAGGATTCTTCAGCATCACATTTAAGAAATAAAGCATAATGCCTAGACACAGAGGGATACAGACTTGAATGTGAATAATCTTCTTAACTGATAAATAAGTTATATTTTCCTATGTATGAAAAGACTAAAAAATTACTTAAATATTCCTGGAAAATAACCCATTTCTATGATCAAATAAAGGTAATATTCTGTAATATTTACCTGAGTAATTGCTTCTTTTAGCAGTTAATTAATGTGCATTATATTATTAATATCCTGTTAACCAAATAACTAACTTGTGATATATGTGAACACTATCCTATATAATAAAAGGCCAGTGACCATAATGGCGTAATGACCAGCAGAACTGATCCACCAGTCACTATGAGGTGTATGGATTGTCTCTCAGTCCCTACCAACAGCCTTCAGGCTCTGATCACTGGATGGCCAATGGGGAACAATGGGGAACTAGGGAGGGTGACGGTGGGGTGGAATTTAATACTGGTGAGCGGGCAGAACAGCAGACCTCTTGTCTCTCCTCCTCCCCTTCCCTGGTCCCACAGGTTCCAATCACCAGATGGTGAACGGGGAACCATGGGGAACCAGGGTGGATGTCTACAGTGGGACAGGACCAGGACTGGCAAGTGGGTGGAACAACCAACCTTTTGGCCCTTCCCCTTGGCCCATAGACTCTGATCATGGTGAACAGGGAACCCTGAGAACTGGGGTGAGTGGCAGGGGGCAGGACTGGGGACTGGCAAACAGGTGGAAGGCAGACTTCTTGGTCCCTCCTCCCAGCCCACAGGTTCTGATTGCTGGATGGGCAATGGGGAACCACAGGGAACTGGGGCGGGTGGTGGCAGATTGGGACTGGGGACTGGCAAGCAGGTGGAAGATAGCCCTGATCACAGGCTAGACCTAGGGACCCTACCCACACATGATTTCGTGTGCTGGGCCTCCAGTATGTTATAAAAAAACAAGAAAAATATACTGAGTGAATAAGAGTTAGGAATAGAAAGTCTGTAACTGAAAAAAATATATTAAAAAAACACATAATGCTATTAACAAGCCTGTATAGAGCATGGGAATCTTAAAGGAACTCTCATGCACTGCTGGGTGGAATGCAGGCTGGTGCAGTCACTGTGGAGAACAATGTGGAGTTTCCTCAAAAACTAAAAATGTAACTCCCATTTGACCCAGTGATCCCATTTCTAGAAATATATCCCAAGAAACTAGAAATACCAATCAGAAAGGATATATGTACCCCTATGGTCATAGCAGCACAATTTACCATAGCTAAAATTTGGAAACAGCCCAAGTGCTTAACAGCAGGTGAGTGTATTAAAAACTGTGGTACATCTACACCATGGAATGCTACAAAATAAAAAGAAGGAATTCTTACCATTTGCAACAGCATGGATGGAACTGGAGAGCATTATGATAAGTGAAATAAGTCAGTCAGAGAAAGATAAATATCACATGATCTCACTTATTTGTGGAATATAATGAACAACATAAACTGATGAACAAAAACAGATCCAAAGATAGAGAAGCATCTATCAGACCATCAAATCTCAGAAGGAAGGTAGGGGAGGTTGTGGGGAAGAGGGAGAGATCAACCAAAGGACTTGTATGCATGCATATAAGCCTAACCAATGGACACAGACACCAGGGGGATGAGGCCATGAGTGGGAGGTAGGAAAGCAATGGGGGGATAAGGACATATTTGTAATATTTTAATCAATAAAGAGAAAAAATAAATGAAATAAACAACTGTCAGAAACCAAACACTGTTCTCATTAAATGGATGTAAACAGGAGACCAGAAGGCTGGTCAACCTTAACTGCTCTGAAAGGTCAGAGGTAATTATTCAGTTTAGATGAAAACATTGTTAGCTAAAGCAGCCTCTACCTGTTTGTTTCATGTTAATTTCTGTTTTGTTATTTCCTGCCTAAAGGCTAGGGGTATGTCCAAAAGCCTTAATAAAAGGGCCAGAGCATGTGGTAGTCCTTTCCACTAGAGGAAGGCTCCCGCCTGGCCCCCCAATATTGCCAAATTAATGTTTTCTGCTCTCTCACTTCTTTTGCGTGCGGCCTCCTTCAGAACCCGAACCCTGAACTGGGAACCCTGAACCACGTGGGACGTGGAAAGGGACTCCCACAAATAACATTAAGAAATGGCCAAGATGAATGATATTATAGCAGTGAGCCAGGCTAAACTCTGAAAGAATTATAAGATTGCCCTGATTCTATTATACATTATGTAGTTTGACTACAGCTTTCAAGCAAGTATCACTAAGAAGCTCTCTAGGAAATTGGGGTCTTAGACCTGCATCCACTGATTTGACAAATAATTAGTAGCTACTTAGAGTATGCCAGTACCTTGACAAAGTACTTCAAATACACATAAAAGAAAAGGTTAAGACATTTTCCACATGAACTTCTTCTGTCCTTCCTGCTACTTCCTCCACTGCAAGAACACATTTCTACATTTTATGTTTTGTTATAGAACTATATCAATAGAAGATAATACATGTACTATATACTTATATTACCCATTTCCCTTTCCAACGGAAATAAAAAAGATAAACAATTCTTAACTAGGTTCTAGAATCAGAAGTTAACAAGACAATATCTAAACCCAATTTTTCCTTATAATTTACCTTTTCTGATATTGTGTTCTATTGTTTATAGTCTACTTTTAAACCCATGGACTCTACTGTCACAAAATCATTTTTTATTTGTAAATTCATTTATTATAATTTTACTTACCTCCTTTCCTCATGAACAAATACAGTGTAATTTATGTAGTTTGAAGTGTTTGGAACATTTATACAATGTATAGCAATATTGGGAAATAAAGATGGTACCCCCAATTAAGGTATTTTCTCAGAGCTCTCATTATGTCTTTAATCTGGATCTCATTGTCTCAGACTCTGATCATAAACTCTCTAATGTTTATTAAATAATCTTCCTATTCTGATCTTTCTTAGCAATATGTGTATCAAATTAGTCTTTCCCTCAATAATTTATGCTAATGCCAAATATGTTTCAATATTTGAAGACAAAGTTCCATGATAAAAGACTGCCTATTTAACAGATACAGGGAAATGTTGAACTATTGAGAGCTATGATAGCAAGGAATGTTGACAGAAAACAAATGCAATTGTCATTAATGTGGATAATCCAAATACCCCCTTCCTTTCTAAATAAAGTAGCACCAAAGTAGCTACAATTAAATATGATATTAAGCAAAGGAAGTGGTAGAAGTATGAAACAGAGGCTCTTCCTAGTTTCAATAAGCCCATATTGGAGCAAGGAGAGTAACACAAATATTGTGTGGAAAGCAAAATGGAAGAGGAGTAAAAATAATAAAACCATGCAAGGCTGAGGACATTTTCTGACGAGGTGAGAGCATATTATTATGGAAATATTTCTGATAAAAATATGAATTTGTTGACCTAGACAAAGTTGTGTGTTGCAATAATGTGTCCACTATACTTAATTATTTGGTAACTGAATTTCTGAATTCAGGCAAGTTAAAATATTTTTTGTCCTTGTAGAGACTCCTAAATATAGATTCCCCATATCATTTTGCAAGCATTCACAAAATCTTCAAGGGGAGAAAGATTTTTCATATCTGTGAATACTCTGATCACATAATTTTTTTTGTTTATGGAGTCAAAAATTCATTCAACTTAGCAACCATTCCATTATATGGCTATTTTCAGGAATGATTGTGGAGAATTTCAGATGAAAAGAAAATATTTTTCTAGCAACACTGTAACATTCTCATAAGTTAAAGGAAATAGAATTTCCTTTTTAAAAGAAAAACTCTAAGAGCACTATAATTATCATGACAGATTGTTATGAATATCCAGTTTAAAATATTTCAATGAAATAATTATCACTGCAAGATCTTTTGCTGATGCAATAATCAGAAGAAGGCCAATGGATTGAGATCATAACAAACAAAAGAAGAATTAATCATAGAAAATTGCATTAAACCAAATGCTCATGTGTTCTTGAATATATGATATTTATGTATCATTTAGTTGAAACATATTTTATATGAATTAAACTTGTATTTTGCATTCATATTTAATAGCTTCACATCATTAGAGCTATATATTTTATAAACTTAAGAAAATACCAAACAACTGCTTTGTGGCTTTCAATCATTTTTCTCCACAGTCAATTCTACAGTTCTTCCTAAGCCTTCTTCTAGAAGTACAATTAGATCACTTTAATCCATGGCTTAAAAATAATCAATGAGGCACCATTGCCGACAGAATTAAACCCTTATTCCTTGTAAGTTGGTGTCAAATTCAATTTCCAAAAACATTTCCCTCTCTCTTTTGCTCATGCTGTGATCTCTAGCAGCATAATCAAATAGCAAAGTGTTCACAAATGGCAAATGATAAATTGTTCAACTTAGTAAAGCTTTTAATCATCACGTGTTTTGAGAAGAATTAGTAACTACTTCGCATTCATAGAGCTGGAATTTGGAGCGAATGTGAATATTAGGAAAAATAAAAAGAACACACTGGCAGAGATGCATATCTTTCACTCTGAACTGGTCAGAGCTAACACATTTTTCTTTTCATATGTGCCTACCTTCAACTCTGATTGTTTTTAAACATTTTACTTAGAGTACTAACTCACTATCTTATGTATATTGCTATTTATATGCAAAATGTTACCAGTACATCATATCTGGCTATCAAGAAAAATTACAAGGAATACTAAAAGGTGACAAACATAGTTTGAAGATAGGTAAGCACAAGGCCTGACATGACAGCTATGTTGGAATTATCTGACTGGGAATTTAAATAATCTATGATCTCTATGCTAAGGATCACTATAATGGGTAAAGTGGCCAGTATAACAGGTCAGAAGGGCAATGTAAACAGAAAGATGAAAATCCTAAGAAAAAATCAAGAGATGCTAGAGATCAAAAAAATGTAACAGGAATGAAAACTGCTTTTGATGAGCATATTAGTAGACTAGGCAAGGCTGAGAAAATAATCTCTAAGTGAGAGGATATATGAGTAGATCTCTCTATTATGAAAAAGCAAAGATAATAAAATTTAAAAAATAAAACAGAACAGAATAACCATGGATTGTGGGGCACCTATAAAATGTAATGTATGCATAATGCAAATACCAGAAGATATTAAAAAGGTAATATAAGATATTTTGAACAAAAAAATGACTGTGAATATACCCAAATTAATGCCAGACACCAAATGACAGAGCCAGAAAATGCAAAAAAAGTCAAGTAGGGTAACAGCTAAAGAAAACTATACTTCAGCATATTATCAAATTATAGAAAATAAAAATATTTTTAAAAATTTTATAATAAGCCATAGGGAAAAATAAGACTAAGAACTTTACCTCTAGAGAAAAAAAGATAAGAATCATGAAATAAACTGAAATAACTGGCTAATTAGTAGTAAAAAGTATGAGAGTAACATACATGAAAAATGACCTTGAATGTGGTGGAATATTCAAGGATGGAATATAGCCTGAATAAGTTGAAGTTTAGTATCAGAGCCCTTTCCCACTCTTCAGTATTTAACATCCTAGTAAGCATATCTGGGTACAATGATGGCCTATAGTTAGTGGATTCCGCCAATGCCTTGACAGAGTATTGAGGAATATATCCAGATATACAGGTATGCTAGATCAGACATATATTAAGACTAGGAAATGCAACTTTTTAGGAAGACACAGAGAACTTTCCCTTCACTAATGAAATACAGAAGGCAATTGGTTAGAGTATCATCTCAACATGCCAAGGTTGTGGGTTTGATCCCCAGGCAGGGCATATACAAGAACCAAACAATGGATACATAAATAAGTGGAACCACAAATTGATGTTGTACTCTCTCTCTCTCTCATATTTTTTTCTTTTTTTTAAGGGAGGGAGAGAGAATGCATTAGCAAAGGGGGAACTAATATCACTAAGAAACTCAGTGGTAGCATTTCTCTGTAATCAAGAGCTGATTATAGGAGAGTGTGCTGTGGAAGTTGACTTGACATTGTCAGTGGTAAAGACAGAGTTCTGCAGTAGCAGAGATCAATTGGCTGAACTTGGCAGAAACTCCATGTAGCATATTTTCTACCATTAAGTTCTCTAACCCCACAGACTTTTCAATGATATGGCCAAAGGGGCATGCTACTTATATCAGAGGAACTTGTGTTAATGCTATGTTTTAATGTGGATGCCATTCAAGTCTTACAGCCTTATAAATAACCCAGAGAAGAAGCTGTAGTAATATTTCTTTTTGTGGCAGGCACCATCTTCAATACTCAAGCAAGCCAACCAGTTCCTGCACCTCCTTCTTAGTAGTAGAAGTTGGAGTATACAGTAGCTTGTTCCTTAAGAGGATGGCACAGTGGGTGACTCTTTTGGATGAACTGTGCTACTCTAGATGCGGTATATTCTTTAAGGTAATTAAATTGTGTTATATCTCTGATCAGTGTGATGCTGTGTTAGCATCCAAAAGGGGTAGAACAAGAAGAGTTTCTGCTTATTCTCCTTCCACCTGATTTTCCTGAGAAATCTGAACTTCCATTTCCACAGTCTTTTACTCTGATAAACTAGAGTTCTTGCTTCCCAGAGAGGATTAATGCTTTTATCAGAAGACATGGTAGGGGTTCCACTATACTTAAAACCAAATCTATCTCCTAGTCAGTTTTCACTCATCATGCCAGGAGATCAAGAAGCAAGGGAAGGAGTTACTATACTTGCAAGTGTTATTGACCATGGTTACCATGAGGAAACTAGGATTGCTGCTACATAATGAGGAAAGAAAGAAGTATCATGGTATTCCAAAGGTTCAATGATATGCCTGTTGATGCAGTCCTGTCAAACATGAAATTCCAACCTATGTAAAATTTCACATAAATCTTCCAAATAGCTAGTTATTAAAGGAGAATATAAAAATTGCATTGGCAACTATATATAGATTAGTATACAGCAATTGATATGAATCAAGCTGCTATTAATAAAATTGTCTCACACTGACTTAAGCAATGAAGTGATAATGCATTTTTATAACAAAAATCTAGAGATAGGCAGTTGCAGGGTTATTCTAATAACTTAATAATATCTCACTGTAATCATGTCTACAAATTTTTATTACCTTTTTTCTCCTAATTATTACAA
>PVJN01047106.1:0-16152 GCA_004026805.1 Lasiurus borealis
TTGCCCACCAGCATCTACAAGCTTATGTTCTACCAGCTTAGCCACTCCGGCTGAAACAAGATGCTTTTTTCCCCAAGAGCTCAGCAAAAAAATCCCAGAGAGCCCTCTTATTGGTCTAGCCTGGGTCACATGCTCAACTCCTGAACCAATCCCTGTGGTGGGAGGAGTCAGGGTTCTGATTGGCCAGGCCTGGTTCTGGGTTAACAGCATCATTCTCAGTAAATGGCATAGACTGAGCATGGAGGAGAGGTGTTTCTCTAAGGAAACCTGGCATGCTATTAATAGAAAATGGATTCAGTGGGGGGGGGGGGGCTGGCGGGCGAATTAAGAGGTGTCTTTTATATAGGAATAAGAACTTTGCATTGTACTGGGCTCCCCCCGCCCAGTTCATCCATCAATTTCTTCTTGGTTTCATGATGGAGTTGGAGAAAGAATGGCTTCTCATTTGGAAAATGCTGTCCTTCAAGACAATGATCTGAGGCCTTCCTTACCAGGCTGGCTAACGGCTTTACAGACAGGCCCCTTTAATCCTGCACCAGGGAGCTGGGCAGGGAAAGTGCTGTTCCCATTTCACAGGTGGGAAGCCTGAGGATCTGAGAAGGTAAGGACTTGAAGCTCCGGTGATGGCTAATTCTATGTGTCAGCTTGACTGGACCCAGGGGGGCACAGGTAGCTGGAAACACATGATTTCTGGGTGTGCCGGGAGGGTGTTCCTGTGGGAGAGGGGCATTTGAAGCAGTAGACTGAGTAACGCAGACCACCTGGCCAGTGTGGGCATCTCCCAGTCCATCGAGGGAACAAGATGTGGGGGAAGGGAAAATGGGCTCTCTCCCTTTGAGCTGGGACATCCACCCGCAGCCCTGGGCCATCAGTGCCCCTGGAGCTTGGGCCTTCAGACTCAGGTTGCGCCTCATCGCCAGCTTTCCCTTTCCTTGGTCTCCAGCTGGCAGAGGGCTCCTGGTGGGCTTCTCGGCCTCCAGAATCTCCCGAGCCAATCTTGCAGTAAATCTCCCCGATCCTCTACTCGCCCTGTTTTTCAGGGGAACCCTGACGACCCTCACAGCTGCCCAGTGACAGAGCTCAGGTTTCAACCCAAGTGTATGCGATGCTCGAGTCCACGCCATCCATCCATCTCCGCGGGTGAAGGTGGAATCCTGCTCGCAGGGCAAGTAGGGAGAGGGCAGAGCTATCCATGTGGACCTGGGGGGAAAGGAGCTTCAGCCGTTACTGGGGCTCTCTCAGACCCGCCCCGCCGAACCGTTTCCGTAGCGCTGGCCACGCGGACGGATGCAGGCCGCACGGGGCAGGGCTCAGGCAGGGCACACCCAGCAGGACGCCTCTCAGCCCTCCCTGGTGGCGGGTAACTGAGGTCACCGGGCGGCTGAGGAGGGTGGGAACCTGGTGTGTGCAGAGCATCCATTGTTTCCCAGAACAGCAGGGCTGAGCCAGATACCAGGAAACATCACGGCCACGATCACCGTGGGCAGAGATTCGTTTGACGTTAGCACAGGTGGCCCGCAGAGGCCAGCTGGTTCAGAGCCGGCACACTCAGATGGCAGGTAGGGCGGCACAAGCGACATTCCTGAGCACGGCTGGAAGTAAGGGCCTGGGGCCTGGGAGGGTGGGGAGTCTTGGGGAACACAGACCGCCATCTGAGGGACAGCCGCCACTCAGCGTCTGCCAGGGTGGTTGTGTGAGCCCTGTCTGCTCCGCCTCCTGGCTTTCTGAAGGAAACCTAGCAATCACTTTCCAGGTGGACTCTTCCAGTTTTTTAAAAAAAACAGGCTCAACTTTTTAAAGGACACTGTGGCCTACAGCAACATGCCTGCAGGTATTTTGACCTCACCTCCCTTTGCTAACGGGGATACTGCGGCCCAGAGAGGCGGGGCAATGTGCCCCAGGCACGCAGCCGGAATGCGAGCCGGCTCTTCCAGCCGCCAGGCCTGCGGTCTGCTCCCGGGCCACTGTGTCCCTTACAAGTACACGTCCGGCACGCGGCTGTTGACACAGCACTTCTGTACCCCGTATCTCAAGATCTTCACCTTGCCCGGAGGAGGCAGAGGGGGGACAGTCACCCCCACTTTCCTGATGAGGAAGCAGAGGCCCAGAGGAGCTGGGGAAGGAACACAGGCGCCGGGCTCCCAGGGCAGTGTCTGTCCTCCTCGGGGTGCCACGTCTTGTGTCTGATTTTTCTTCCCAGCTCCTGAAACATTGTTTGTTACCCAAAACGAGCCCCTCCCGGTGACACCTGAGTTTATGCTAAGGAGGGGACTTCTGGAATGCCCCTAAGGATGGGGGCTTGTTGCCGAGGGAACCAACCATGTGATTAGAGGGTTGGAACTTTAATCACCAATAAGCAATAATCACCAATTGTCGCTAATGTAATCAACTCATCTAATGAAGGCTCCGTAAAAACCCCGACTGAAGGGGTTTGGGGAGCTTCCAGGTTAGTGAACATGTGAAGGTGCTGGCACACTTGGAGGGGGCGGGGAGTTCCCACCCTCCCCCATCCTTGTCCCTCTTCCCCTGGCTGCTCATCTGTGTCCTTGGCGATATCCTTTACGGGCCGTAAAGAAAAGTACATGTTTCCAAGTTTGTGAACCGTCACAGCAGATTATCAAAACTGAGGAGGGCGTGGTGGGAACAGGTGACAGAAGTACAGGCGACAACTTGGGCATCTGAGCCTTACACGCCTGTGGGGTCTGTGCGGACTGAGTTCAATCACAGGACACCTCATCCGGGTCCTCTGAGATCTGGTGGGTGTGGAAAGCACACACATCAGGATCAGACGAGCTGGGAGGAGAGGAAACAGGAAGATTCTTCCTTCAGGTGCCAAGAGAGTGTGTCCCCCGAGCCAGCATCGGAGGCCCCTGGGAACGCGGCAAGGCTTCTGCCCAGCCTGAGATTGACCAGCTGCACCTGTGCCTCTCTCTGCTGGTCAAACTGAGTCACAAGCCCGCCCAGGGGCACCGGGAGGGGCTGCACAAGCTGAGAATATTGGGAGGTGCCGGTCACCTTGGAGACCAGCTACTGTACTACCATTCGGCACCCCATCCATTCTCCCACCCTAGACTCTGCTCCCCAGTTTCCCCTGTTGACAGAGATCCAGTCCAGCTCATCCAGGTGCTCTGCAGGAATCTGATGCCCAGCACAGAGCTGGCACCCAGCAGGTACTTTATACATATGTGCTGGAGGGAGGCGGGGAGGGAGGGAGGGAGGAGGGCTTCCAACAACAGCCAGTCATAACCCAGCCTCCTCCCAGAACCTCCAGCCCCCAAGCTCCCGCCTGTGTTAGGTCTTTCCCCTGCTGTGCCCTTTGCCTGGAATCTTCTTCTCCCCAAGTTGTCCACGACCAGGTCCCTCTTGTTGCCCAGGGTGCAGCTCAAAAGCCACCTCCTTAGAGAGGTGCCTTCTGGTCAACCCACGCCACAGCCACCGCTGGCCACTCTCTCCTCACCCGAAGTATTTGCTTCAGAGCTCTGGTCACCGCCAGCAGTGGTTTTATCTATCCATGTGTTTGTGACCTGTGTCCCTGTCCCCCTCCCTCTAGGGCAGGGCTGCTCAACCTTGGCACAGCTGACATTGGGGCTGGATAACTCTTCATCCTGGGTATTGTAGAAAGTCTAGCAGGATCCTTGCTCTCTATCCGCTAGATGCCAGTAGCATCTCTTGTGTATCATGATAACCAAACGTATCACGTCTAGACAGGTGTGTGCGTGTGTGTGTGTGTGTGTGTGTGTACAAAATGACGCCTGGCTGAGAACCACTGTTTCAAACGATGGGGTTTCACACGGAACGTGCATCAGAATCACCTGGAAGACTTGACACATTGCGGGCCCCACCCCAGAGTTTCTGACCCAACAGGTCTGGGGTGGGAAAGAGAACTCACACTTCCCTCAGGTTCCCAGGTGATGCTTCCAGACCACGGGTCTGAAAGCAGGGAGGCTGTCTGCCGCAGATGCTAAGTGCCTACAGCAGTGGCCGCACGTAGCTGGCACTCATAAATATTTCTTGAATAAACCATCTTAACGTCTCAGCAGTCAGGAGACAGCTTCTGGGGGTTTCCATGAAAAATCACCTGGTGGGAGAAGGGGAAATGGATGTGTGTGGGGCGGGAGCAGGAGAGAGCGTACTTGGAGTTGGTCGGTCGGTTTTGACCTGGGTGGGCTCTCTGGCGTGGCCATTCATCTTGGATTTCTCCCGCGGTTCGCTCCGATCCATGTCTCCTTATCGTGGGGGATTATCGGCTGCTGGGGCAGCTGGTCGAGGGATTCCTGGGACGTGGGATCCCTCTGGGTCCCTGGCCTCTCTGAGCGCTGAGGCTGCCTCACAGCTGGAGGGTTGGAAAGGTGATGGGCCCACCTGGGGGAGGTGAAGCCTCCGCCGCTATAATCATAGGAATAACAACGGCCAGAGCCGACATTTATGGGGCTGGCGAGGGCAGCGTGAGGGCACATGCACCCAGGACGTCGTGTGCCCCTCCCCGAGGCTCTGTGAAGCAGTTCATGGTATTATCCCCATTTCACAGATGAGGAAACTGAGACCGAGGTGACGTCAGCCTGAGTGGAAGAGAAGAAGTGGGGATAAAAACCTACGTCTCTCTGACCGAAACCTTGCTTTTAACCTCTACATCAGTTTCTCAAACTGCTTGGTACCTTTTCCCCGAAAGTAAGACATCCCCTGAAAATAAGACCTACTTCCAGTTTTGCTTCTCGCTGTAATATAAGGCAGCCCCCCCTCCCCGAAAATAAGACCTTCCCGATAATGAGGCCTCCCCCACACATAAGGCCTCCCCGGAATATAAGGCCCCCAAAGCATCTGACTCCTAATTTAAAGAGACCTCGCCCTTCCTGAACAGCTCCAGCTGCGCTGCGGCCAATCAGTGAGCTGGTTTGTGATGACAACTACTACCGTACCATATACAGGTGGTAAATTTCCTGGTTTTTTTTGTTGTTGTTGTTCAACAATAAAGGTGTACCGTATTCTTCTTCATGGAAAAATAAGACATTCCCCTGAAAATAAGACCTAGCGCATCTTTGGGAGCAAAAATTAATATAAGTCACTGTCTTATTTTGGGGGAAATAGGATAGATGCTAAACCGCGTTCTATGGAGGCCATGGTGGCGGGCCATTTGGTGGCCTTCCTGCTTCTACATCTCAGCAGGCACGCTGGGGCCTCCGGGATTTTGCACCTGAGGTTCCCTCTGCCCGGAATGCTCTCCCCCCAGGCATCTGCGCGGTGGGCTTCCTCGCCTCCTGTAGGTCTTAGATCAAACGCCACCTTCCTAATTGGGGCTGCCTCACCTCCACACTTAAAATTGCAAATCACCCCCAATCTCTAGCACTGCCCCTCCTTGACTGCTGCATTCTCCTCCGTCTGGCATGCTCTGTGCTTTATTTAATTGCACATATAGAGTGGGGCAAGGTGGGTTACAGCTGTTCCTATGGGAAATAATCCAATAATTCATCAATAACCCAAGAGTCAGCTCTGCGTCGGGTACTCACAACGGCAATCCTACTTTTGCACACTTTGCATACTCTGTCTCCTTCCTGCAAGGAGCCTTGGGGTGTTCTCTTCACTGCTGTGTCCCCAAAACTTGGGACAGTCCCTGGTGGATATTAGAGACCATTGAGCATTTGCTGATGGAAGAGTGAGAGGAAGGAAGGAAGGAAGGAAGGAAGGAAGGAAGGAAGGAAGGAAGGAAGGAAGGAAGGAAAGAAGGAAGGAGGGAGGGAGGGAGGGAGGAAAGAAAGAAAGAAGGAAGGAAGAGGGAGGGAGGGAAAAAAGAAGGAAGGAAGGAAGGAAGGAAGGAAGGAAGGAAGGAAAGAAGAGGGAAGGAGGCAGGGAGGGAGGGAGGGAGGCAGAAAGGAAGGAAGGAAGGCAGGAAGGAAGAAAAAAAATCATGGGCATTGTTCAAAGCCAATAAATTGTTCTTACTGCAGGAGTTCTCAGAGCCTTCACCCACTAAAGTGTACACTGTCCATTGAGAGAATGACATCACTGGGATTTCTCAAGCTGCTTGATGACGGAGCACGCTTTTTGGTAGAAAAAACTGCAGTTAACCGTGACTATCCCAAGGCAAGAGGCCCCTCGCCGGGCAAAAGCAAGGTGCCCTGAACTTGGGACAGCAAACCCAGGCAGACAGTGAGACCATTCGAAGCAGCTGGGAGCCGCAGGGTTGTGAGAACTTGGCCTTCAGGACAACCGGGAGCCAGGTCACCCTGGACAGAAGTTTCGTGACTTTTTATCTGCAATCAGAGCCCACAGACCCAGGGCCCGTTGGACTCACCCGTCTGACCTCTGAATTCCTGCTACACAACGGGCCTTCCAGGAGCCAGACCCAACCTCGGAGCACTTCGGCTCCTCTGTGCCTGCGAGCCACCTTTCTGGGGGGCTTCGCCATTTACAGAGCGACGGCGTCTGCAGCACCCACTTTGGAATCAGCAGGCCTTGGCACAAATCCCGGCTCCGGCAGTGACCGCCGAGTGGCTGCAGGCAGGTCGCTTCCTCACTCAGAGCCTCGATCTCCTGCTCTGTAAAATGGAGCAATCCAGATTTACGTTTTCCCTCCTCATATCCCTTACAGTCAGTGGATTCATTCATTCATTCATTCATTCATTCATTCATTCATTCGCCCATTCTACCCATACCATTCAGGGCTCTTCTGACCCACAGTGATTGTTTCCCTGATTTCTAAAAAAAAATAAAAAATTCTCAAGAATTAGAAAAAATTCTAAAATTTTGTACATATCCTACTAGTATATGTGTGTATGACAGTAATATATATATATATATATATATATATATATATATATATATATCCTCAACTTACACTAGGACTATATCTAAATAAACTCACTGTAAGTTGTAAATATCTTAAGTGGAAATATTGTAAGTAGAAAATGCACTTAACGTGCCATAGCTCAGCCTCGCCCATCTTGAATGTCCTCAGAACACAATACCCCCCAAATCACAGGCAACACAGCACACTGCAGCGGGTTGCTTATTTCTCCTCGTGATCCCAGCGGACTGGCAGCGCGGCTCCCAGCCACTGCCCAGCTTCCTGAGAGAGTATCGTACCTCAGACCTCTAGTCAGGAAAAGATCAAAACTCAAACTGCGAAATACAGTTTCCTACTGAATGCGTATCGTTTCACACCTTTATAAAGTGAAAGAATCATAACGGGAAGCATCAGACTGCCTGTATATACATATATACGTATCTATGTATAATGTATGTGCCTGTATATATGTATGTGTGCGTATAGAGATACATATACAGTGGCACCTCGAGATACGAGTTTAATTCGTTCCGTAACCTTGAGGTGTGGGAAACTATGAGACGCTCGAGTCGTGGTAAACTGGTGGGTCGTGTGTAGACGGCTGATCCACGCAATTACTCCTATCTCAAATGTTGCTCGTATTTCAAAGCAAAAATCGCTCGCTCGATGGCTCGTATCTCAAAAATCTCGTATGTTAGGGCACTCGTATCTCGAGGTACCACTGTATATATTATGAGTCCCCAAATGCTTGTGATGTGTTGACTTTGCACGAAGCAACTTAAATGCATCCTATTTGCTGACCGTTCCGATGACCTCAAAATGTGTTCTGTGACCGTGCCCCTCTTCTAGAAGGGGAAGCTGTGATTCAGAGAGATTAAGAGCTTGCCTGGGGTCACACAGCTGCTAAGTAGTAGAGCCTGCCCTGGCAGGCAGGAGTGAGGGGGTGCGCACAGCCACCCAGGTGGGCAGAGGGCAGAAAGAGTCACATAGACCAGGACCCGGAATCCATTAAAGCATGCAGCCAGGTGGGTGCGTGAGCAGTTCTTACATAAGTGATGCGTGCTCTCTTGTACAAAATGAAGAAAAGCAGAGAAACACAAAGGAGGGGGAAAAATAAGCTCCTTGCCCATCCACCACCCAGACATAATCAGAGGTAAAGTGCTGCCGGGTGTTTTATTGTTACTAGAGGCCCGATGCATGAAATTCCTGCAGGGGTAGGCCTTCAAGGCCCCGGCTGCCTCGCACCCTCACCTGCCTTGGCTTGGTGCTACCTGCATCGGTCGCCCCCTCCCCCTCCCCCCGCCATTACCCGGTTCCCTTCCCCCCAACCTCCCTTTGTGGGTGATCATGGGGTGACGGTGGGCTCCCTGACCAATCACATCACACAGTTCTGGCTGGCCTGGCACCAGTGGGTGTCATATTGTGGTTGTCCAGGAGGACATTCTGCTGTTCGGTCGTTCGGTCGATTTGCATATTATGCTTTTTTTTTTACAGTTTAACCCTTGATGTGCCTCTCACCGCCGCGCCAGAGCACCTGTTCCAAAAGTGCTAACAGGCTCCTTTCACTGCAAACACCACGGTCATTTCCACGTGCAGCGGACCATTCTTGGGGGCAAATTCTTATAAAAAATCTCATGGTATTCTGACTGTGGGGTAATTCATCCCCAATAGAGAGAATCATCCAAGTTCTGCATATTTACGTTGTTTCTATATTTTAGCCGTTGTAGATGACACTTGGGATGAACATTCTGGTATATAGATCTTTTCCCTGATCTTTGTTATTTCCCCAAAAATTCTTAACAGAATAATTGTTCTTCTTACTACTTTGCACAAAAGATGTGTGTGCAGAGTTCTAAGCAGTTGACACCCACTTGCCAGGAAGAGGACAGCTTCTCGTTCAGGCATCCAATCTCTGGCTTTCCCCTGCTTCCTGGGGAGTGGCAGCCCATTCATTGTACAGATGGGGTGACCGTTGAGGCTCAGCACTAACTATTTGGCTCATGCAACAGTTTTGAGGTCTTTTTTTCTCCACAGCTCGGGCGGGGTGTAGAGAATTTGCCAATCGGATGAAATCATCTTAAAAGCAAAAGGAGAGAGGCATGGCCTTGTTAGGTGCAAAGAACCTCTGAGCAGAGACCCTCCAGCACCCACTAAATGCGGCGATCGATCAGATACAACCCTGCCCCGGTGGGAGGCCTGAATTCTGACGCACATGGACTCTGTGGGACCTGGGGAAAGCCATTTCACCTCTATTTCCTCTTGTTTCACAGGGAGAGGATTGGGCGAGATCCCTGAGGAACCTTCTAGATCAGTGGTTCTCAACCTTCCTAAGGCCACGACCCTTGAATATAGTTCCTCGTGTGGCGGTGACCCCCAACCATGAAATTTTGCTACTGTTATGCATCATGATGTAAATATCTGCATTTTTCGATGGTCTTAGGCGACCCCTGTGAAAGGGTTGTTAGACCCCCAAAGGGGTCGCGACCCACAGGTTGAGAACCACTGTTCTGGATCTAGAATGATCTGGAGTACTATAGACAGATGCGGTAGGATCTCTCGCTCTGGGAAAATTAGCCTCCTGCCCTCACCCCTCCTGCCATGCCAGAAGAGTGTCCACTTCCTGTCCCAAGTCCCGTTGACAAGACTCCTATCGCCTTAGACTCAGGCAGTGGTCGGCAAACTGCGGCTCGCGGGCCACATGCGGCTCCCGAGCTGCGGTTTGCCGCTCTATTGACTAATGAGTTTGCCGACCACGGGTCTCAGGAGACCCCAGACTCTGGAAAGAATGACAATGACACCTCCTGTTGACCGAGGACTTTCTTCCCGCTGCTCCACGGAGTCCTCTCAGGAGCCCTGTGAGGGTGGGGCTGTGGTCCCCATTCACAGCCCAGGAAATGACCCATCACGGCACCCACGCCTGCGTCCTCCTCACCCTGTGCCCAAGTCAGAGACAGCGCAGGCTGCCTGGACTGCAGACGCAGGGCCCGGCCCCCTGCCCAGCCCCGAGGGGCCCCGCTGGGTGTGGGGAGCTGAGATAGTGGGAGAGAGGCTGCCCAGGGCTCGGCTGATAGAGCCGGGGGTGAGGTCAGAGCTGGGAGGCCCCGTGGAAGAAGTGACTATCCCGGAGGCACTGGCGAGAGGGGAAGGAGTTCGCTGCGGAGGCTGGAGGCTGGGGCGGACAGTATGAATGTCCTGGACGGGGAGACACTGCCTTGGATGTGGGAGGCAGGAGGGGCCTCCGTTTGGGGACCAAATGGCCACGTGTGTGCAGTCACAATAGCATCGGTGACAATGACAACTGCTGAGTGCCTGCTCATACCAGGCATCGCACAGCGTTCTCAGCTGGTTCTCCCTTTTTTCATAGGGGCAGGTATTCTGGTCTCTATTATTAAGTTGTGCAGCAGGCCCAGAGAGGTACAGTGACTTGCCCAAGGCCACACAGCTAGTTTCCAGCAGGGTCAGGTTCCCCCTCAGGACTGCTGAACTCCACACAAACTTCTCACTGTTGGAGGGATTCCGGATCCAGGAGAAAAAAAAAGGGGGCATATGTCTAGTGGTGTCCACACTTGTCAGCCAGTAAAACCATCTTTAGAATACACATTCCCAGTCCTAAATCAGCGGACATTCAGATGAGTTTCCTGTCCCCAAAGGGACGTGCCCAGCAGCAGGCCCTAGGACCCTGAGGAGCCCAGAGATTGAGTAGAGGGTCACGTAGGCTGAGGGAAGCGGCCCATTGCACTTGGGACAACACTCAAAACCTGTGCGTGGTCTGCAGCAAGCATGTCAAACTCATGGCCCACGACCAATATATTTGGGGCCCAGCCAATATAACGGTATGTAAGAAACGTTTTCATAAAAATGTCATAACTTAATTTTTACGATATCCTGTTATACGTCATTATTAATAACGAACCCCAACGTTCGCTCATGACTAATTACTATAATTGTGTTGCATTCATTTCCCTGATGCTCAGGCGCACCATTTCCCTCCACTAATACCAGCAGGGAATATTTTAGCAGCCGATCGCCACGTCATTAGTCTTTTTCTTTTTATTAATGTATTACATGTATTCATATCTTCCCATTGCCCCCCCCCCCATTCCCATGCATACCCTAACCTCCCAGTGTCTTGTGTCCATTGACGTCATTAATCTTGAACTGACTTGTTTCATGTGCGCATAACAGGAAATACTTCAATTCCGGAGAACAAGAAAAATAGGTTTATTTGCGTTACGCTTATTAATTTGTGCAGTTATTCAGTGTCTGCTAAGTTAATGTTCAAGAAAAAATATTAACTTTTATTAAAATGTTCTATTATTTTATGTGAACAACTACTCATTTATTTCACCCTTTGTATTCAGCATCATGTCTCTATCGACATAAACCTACGTTTGTGTGAAAATTGAAGCGTTTGGTGTTTTTGCGGCCCACGTAAACTTAAACCTTGTTTATTTGGCCCGTGTGAGTCTTTGAGTTTGATCGCTTGGTCTACAAGGTTCAGTGATCTGACCTCACCCCACCTCCTGGATCTGATTTCTGACTCTCCTCCTCCTAGCCACACACACCCCACCTCGCCTCGGTTTTATCATTTTCCGTTTGGGGGTACAAATTTCCAAATACACCCATAGTTTCTTAGTTGTTCTTACGACTAGAAACACAGCTTCAGTGAGCTTAAGCAAAAAGAAGAATGCGTAGGCTCCCATAAATGAGAAAACTGGGGGTGGGCAGTGCCAGGCATGGCAGGATCCAGGGACCTGGGCTGTCTTTTTCTATTCCTCTCTCTCTCTCTCTCTCTCTCATTTTCAGCTCTGCTTCCTTCTGTGTTGGCTTACATCTCAGAGAAGCTTTCCTCCACAGCTTTGCCACGCCTGCCTACGTCCGCAATGCTGATTATCTCGCAGGTTCTCTTCTCCCAGAGCCCATTCATCCGACTTTTTGGTGGGAACTTGATTGATTGGCTCTCTTTGGGTCAGCTGCCCACTCTTGGGCCAATAACTACGTCCAGAGGGACAGATTCCAAGGTTGCCAGGTGGCAGGCACAGCAGGAGCACTGGTTTCCACAGGGACCACTTTGGGCTGGACACCTGGAGAAGATACAGAAAGCAATGTCCCTTGTACCTTTCCCCCTAAAGCTGTCCCTGGTTGAAATCAAAAAGGACCCAGAAATGACTGTAAAAGTCCCCATCCATAGCTCTCTCACTGTTTCCACAGGTCGTGAGGTTGCTAAGGCCCAGAGGCTGTGAGTCATGGGTAGTTTCGGGGCTAATGCTATCACGCCATGCCTTTCTCTTTCATTCAAGAAACTGTCCAAAAGAGAGCGAGTGAGATCCAGGATAATTCTGAATTCCCTCTGTGGCTTTGATATTTACAACAATGGAGGCTACAATTAGTTGGGACACACTTCCCACAGACGGCAAGCACACATGTAAACACTAGGAGGCTGTTGTTACCATGCATGAACACAGGCGTTGGGGGCTTAATACAATGATTCCCATACCATGTTTCCCACGATCCAGTTTTAGCAAGAAAAGTTACACGGTCAAATACATTTAGTCAGAAAATGAGATTGCGCAAAATCAATCCAGTTCCTTCCATTGTAGGACTTCTCAGAGCCTTTAATATTCTAAGGAATTTGTGTGATTTTCCAAGAAGGAGAATTAGTGTGCAACATTTCCCAAAGTACTTTGCCCAAAAAAAGGTCTTTTTGGCATACCGTCTATCAGCTCTTATGTCCCTTGGGAAATACTTGGGGAGTGGAAATACCACACAGGATTTAGAGTCAGAAGACCTGTGTTTGGAACCCAGCTCTGACGTTTTTGGCCACTGTGTCAACTCTCAAATCTGAGCCTCCATTTTCTCATCTGTAAAATGGGGTCATTATCACCGCCGCCTTGTTTTTGCCTTGTTGTAAGGGTTATGTGTATGAGGTCATCCAATAGAGTGCCTGGTGCAAGGACTCCTTCCCCTCTGACCTACATTCAGTCCTGGCAGCAGAATTACCAAAGGACACCAGTACTGCCCCCAGCGGTGGCAGCCTACGTGCCGCCCACACCCTGAAATTCCCCGGGGTGCAGAAATCAGATAACCTTGGGAACTCGCTGGCTCGCTTGCATCAGACTTCTTAAGCCCGTTATCCAAATAGCTAATGCCTCCCACGTCACTGGAAGCTTCAGGAATGGTAAACGTCAATGTCAAATGGCTCCAGCCAACAGGTGGGGGTGCACGTACTGGGGTGGGAGAGATGTCACATCAGCCAAGAACAGAAACCTTCAGGGGACTTCTCTGTCCGGTAGCCATTGCTGTCTAATTACCCTGGGAGCGATCTGACTTTTAACTTTAGAACCTTTTAAACTACTAAAAGTTCAAGTGTCGCCAGCTCGATACATCCTACCCTAGGAACGGATAGGGAGTGTGCAAAAAACATTTTTTTTTAAAGAATGCTGGGTTTGGTGGTACTGAAGTTTAGCGTTACTAACAGGGCTGGCTAAGAGGGTAAGTGAGAAGACAGGGGTCTGGACCCCCTGAATCTGTCCTTTTGGGATCGAGTGAGCTGAGAGGAGGCGATTCGGGAGTTGTCAGTGTCCATGTGCCTGTTGAAATCAGGGGAGCCCAACAGAGCTGAGAGATGAAGGAATGCAGATGGATGGCCCTGATCCCCCAAAACTGGTGCTTCAAAGATGGGAGCCTCACCTGTGAGTCAGCACTTTACCTTTTTCCTTGAACCAAGTTATGTTTCTGTGTCTCAACCAAAGGAGTCTTCATCAGTAAAAGGAGTGTTTAATCTTCTTATTTATAAGTAGTTTCTCAATAAATGTGGACTGAATACCTACTATGTGCCAGGTCCTCCCGTAGGCACTGGGAGTGTAACAAGGAACAAAGCAGACATATTCCCTGTTCTTCTAGGCTCGTGGTTGGCAAACTGTGGCTTGCAAGCCACACGCGGCTCTTTGGCCCCTTGAGTGTGGCTCTTCCACAAAATACCAGGTGCAGGCACGCACATACAGTGCGATTGAAACTTCGTGGCCCATGCGCAGAAGTCGGTTTTCGGCTCAAAAGAAATTTCAGTCATTGTACTGTTGATACTTGGCTCTGTTGACTAATGGATTTGCTGACCACTGCCCTAGTCCCGTGGTTGGCAAACTGTGGCTCTCGAGCCACATACGGCTCTTTGACCCCTTGAGTGTGGCTCTTCCACAAAATACCATGAACTGGGTGAGTCTATTTTGAAGAAATGGTGTTAGAAGAAGTTTAAGTTTAAAAAATTTGGCTCTCAAAAGAAATTTCAATCGTTGTGCTGTTGATATTTGGCTCTGTTGACTAATGAGTTTGCCGACCACTGTCCTAGGCCACTCTAAAGTATAGACCCATTTGATCAATTAAATTAAAATAGTATTATATGTCAATTATATCTTAATATAAGAAAGAAAAAATATTTTAATTCCTGATTATAAAACGAATACAAAGACATCGGAGATATTTAAAACAGTAGAAAGAAGACATACAAGAAAAAAAAAAGAGAGAAAAAAAGAAGGAAGAAAAAAATTTTTCACTCGTAATTCCATCACCCAGAGATAATCGCTGTTAACATTTTTATGTATTTCATTTTTTTCCAAAACAAATATGTTTTTAAGAAATGAAATAACTTAGAATATATGGTTCTCATCGTGCATTTTCACCAAAGGCATCTTGAATATTTTCCCATGTCATTAAATATTCTTCAGAAATATTATTTCGAAAAAAACATGATTCAAAACAGCTGCCTCGCCTTTTATCACACGGATAAACAGAATTTTTCATAACAAATCTCCTCGTCTTGGGCAGTCAGGTTATTTCCAACATTGCGGTGTTCTAAATAACACGGGGATGAACATCCTTGTAAAGAACACTTTGCTTGGCTCCCTAGGATTGCTTTAGCCACGCCTCCTGAGGTGGAATTTTGCTAGGCCCAAAGTCAGGAACATTTCAATGTTTTTTGGTGCTTATCACATTTTTCCAGACAATGAAGTCATATCTATCTGTATCTCTACCCGGAAGCGGGCCTCTTTCTCCTCTCCCTTCCTCTTTCGAGAATCAGCAGGACCAGGGTTGGGTCATCTGAGTGAGGTACTTGCCCCAGGCACAAAATTTAAGGGGGCACCAAAAAAAAACACCTCAGTACTCAAGATAAGTAGTATTTAATGCAGTACTTACAAAACATCAAAATGAATGCCCCCCAAAAAATCCATGATGAACAAAAAATACCAAAATGTTATATAAAATCATACTGCCATGAGTCCGAGGAAACATGTGTTCTCCTCGTTACATGATTTACATTTTTAAGTATCTTTTCCAGAATAGTGAAGTAGTTGGAAAATACGGAAAAATTTGGGAAAGTAGGTGTATGAAAACACAATATTAAAGTTTAAGTATTTGGGAAGTCTATTGACATCTTTTGATAAAGTTTTATATGCATCATTTTCAAAGTTTTATCTTATTTGTTTTATCTTATTTCTCAGTGGAAAATGAAACAAGCCAATAAGTAGATTCTGAATTTTGATTTGTTCTGATGAGTTGGCTTCCACTCAAGCCAGGAAGCAATAGTATTGTAAATTCTGGTTAGGGTATCATGAACATATCCCAAACTTAAAATAATGTGAGTTCTAATAACCTGTTTTCCATTGTTCAATATTATTTAACTAGAGGCCCGATGCACGAAATTTGTGCAAGAGTAGACAGCCTGCCTTACCTGGGCTGCTGGCACTGGCCTCCTTCTGGCACCCGGGAACTGGGCTTCCCTCGCAGCCCTGACTTCATTGGAAGGTCGTCCGGTAGCATATTATGCTTTTATTATTCTAGATGTTCTAGGAAAATGAACTATTAAAAAACTATTTAAACGTGAATATATGGGCATACATTTTCCCCTTTGCTTGTGTCTCCAATATAGCTTGGCACAGCACTGGGATTTGGCAGTCGATTTGAGAGTCAACCAATTCATTGTTGGTTTCAGATTCCTTCATTCTGTCATTCAAATTTGTGCACATATTACTGGATCCTGGTGGGGGTGGGTATCCAGATGTGAGTGCAACAGGCCCTGCCCTGACAGACACTATAATTTAAAAGGGAGAAATGAGTGTGTGAATAGATAATCGCATGGACCCGGGTCCTATTGATTATCAGCTCTTTGACCTTGAATAAGCCCTCAGCCTTTCCAGGCTAAAATTTTCCTCCTGTACAATAGCAATTATAAAAACCTCCCTGGCGGGTTTGTGGCAGGTAAGGTGTTCAGCAGTCAGCGAATGCTCAACATGCAGTAACTAGGACCATGATGGTCAAGGTCATTTATCTGTCCAATTCATTCAGGCCATTCCTTCTGCCAACAACGATGGAGCAGC
>PVJN01047107.1:0-16152 GCA_004026805.1 Lasiurus borealis
GAGGATTTTAAGCTGAAATCCTAACCTCAGGTTTTTTTTGTTTTGTTTTGTTTTATTTGGGAATATCTCGGTGTTGATGCGTTTCAAGCGGAACAGGTATCAACATATATGACCGCCTGCTTTGCAGCTGGAACGAGACGTAGCTAAGTAGCTACTTGTACTCGGTGCAAAATAGCACTCTTTGTATAGTTTTTTTTTTAAATAGTTTACCAAGCAAATTTAATTTGAAGAGGGACCGCTTCACACCCACGGATTCTGGAAAGAAACGGAAAATAAGCGCAGGCCCCGCTGTGGGAAACCTGGAAACCCCTCGCGCTGTCGAGGGGATTGCAAAGGGGTGCAGCAGCTATTTGGGGGACAGTTTGGCAGGTTCCCTGAAAAGTTGCACAGAATTGCCATTTACACATGTAAATGCAAAAAGGAAGACATGCAAAGAACGTGACAGCAGGGCCGCACACATATGTGTACACCAGCCGCACACATACGTGTACACCAGCCGCACACATACGTGTAACCAACCCACATGTCCAGCCATGGATTAATAGGAAACAAAATGTAGTGCAGACACACAATGGGATTTTATTCAGCCTTGAAAAGGAAGGAAATTTTGAGACGTGCTACAACGTAGGTGAATCTCGAAAACATTGTGCTAAGTGAAGTGAGCCAGTTACGAAAAGGACAGATATTGTGTGATTCCATTTACGTGAGGTTCTTAGTGTAAACAATTTTATGAAATATTGGAAGTTAGGGAGTGGTGACCCAGGCCTGAAGGGAGGGAAGAACGGGGAGCTACTCTTTAATGGCTATAGCCACTGGACTATATACTTAAACAAGGTCCCAATGGATACTTTTTAACAATATGTTTTTATGTATTACAGAGAGGAAGGGAGAGGGAGTGAGAGAGAGAAACATCAATGATGAGAGAGGATCGTTGATCAGCTGACTCCTGCACGTCCCCTTCTGGGGATCGAGCCTGCAACCTGGGCCTGTGCCCTGACTGGGAGTCAGTCCGTAACCACCTGGTTCATAGGCTGAGGCTCAACCACTGAACTACAGTGGCTGGGCCATGTTATATATATATATATACATATATATATATATATACACACACACACACACACACATATATATATATATATATATATACACATATATATATACATATATATGTATATATATGTACATATATATACACACACACATATATATATATACACATATATATATACATATATATATGTATATATATGTACATATATATAATATGATTATATATATATCATCATATTTTATAAAAGCACTCCTTCCCCCTAATTTGGATTACTTTCTATGTAAATATCTAATCACAGACAACTTTTTAAAAAAATATATATATTTTATTGGGTTTTTACAGAGAGGAAGGGAAAAGGATAGAGAGTTAGAAACATCAATGAGAGAGACCCGGATTCAGCTGCCTCCTGCACACCCCCTACTGGGGATGAGCCCACAACCAAGGTACATACCCTTGATGGGAATTGAACCTTGGACTTTTCAGTCTGCAGGCTGACGCTTTATCCACTGAGCCAAACCGGTGAGGGTGGTCACAGGTATCTTTGAATACTGAGTGCTGTAGCCCTAGCAGGTGGCTCTTTCCTCGTGTAAAATTCTAAACAACCCAGAGGAACTGTAAGTGCTGTTATATACCTGACTTCCATGCATTGTAGTGTACATCACATTTAAGCATTGCGACTTATCTTTTTGGTTAAAGGTAACCACTCTGCTCCTAAGCCACTGAGCTGCTTATCTATCACACTCTAGGCTGTCATACTGCTATACCAATGCTGAGGACGGGAATTAGAAACCCAGCTCAGGCCGAAACCGGTTTGGCTCGGTGGATAGAGCGTCGGCCTGCGGACTGAAAGGTCCCTGTTTCAATTCCGGTCAAGGGCATGTACCTTGGTTGTGGATACATCCCCAGCAGGGGTGTGTAGGAGGCAGCTGATCGATGTCTCTCTCTCATCGATGTTTCTGACTCTCTATCACTCTCCCTTCCTCTCTGTAAAAAATCAATTTTATATATATATATATATATATATATATATATATATATATGTAAAGAAAGAAAAGAAACCCAGCTCAAAAATGGAGGTTTTTTTTAGTGCTTTCACTAAAACCTATAGATCTTGAGCTGAGAGGGCTGAGAGTGGAGACATTAAGGACTAGATGATGGTGGTGGTGTTGGTTGGGGGAGAGGGGGGTTGAGTCCTGATGATGAATTCTCACAACAATTCTTCTATCTCTAGACCTGCCTTCCCAGGTGAATCTCGTTAACCTCCAAGAGCCAGGTGAGAGGAGTGCAGCGCGGTGCTCAGGGCACACGGAGATAAGCCAGGTAAGGCTTTAAGTTCTACTCTTAGAACCCTGTTTCCTACCGGAAAACCTTGCTGTGCAGGACACCGTGCCTTTGAGACAGCAAAAAACCAGAAACAATTCCTTCACAGCTGTGTTTATTATTATTGCTCGTAATAATAACAAGCAACTGACATTCATTGCATATTCGAGGTGCCAAGAACCATCTTAAGGAAATTCCCAGCAAACTCGGAACTGTTGCTATCTGTGTTTGCCAAGGGAGGCTCAGAGGTAAAGAACTTGACTCAGGGTCATCCTACCAGTCCTTTGTAGAGTCCGGACTCGCACGTAGGGCCTATCTGACGCCAGATTTTAGGTCTTTAACTGGTACCCGCATTTGCACATTAGCTCACAGAAATAAGACAAGATACACACCAACTATGTTATTTAAACACAAAAACCAAACAAAGCTTCTGAGGTTTGGACTGTGGTCCTTTAGAATCTCTATCGATTAGGACTGTGGTCTGCAAACTGTGGCTCACGAGCCACATGCAGATCTTGGCCCTTTGAGTGTGGCTCTTCCACAAAATAACCACAGCCTGCGCGAGTCTATTTTGAAGAAGTGGCGTTCGAAGAAGTTTAAGTTTAAAAAATCTGGCTCTTCAAGGAAATTTCAGTCGTTGTCCTGTTGTTATGTGGCTCTGTTGACTAATGAGTTTGCCGACCACTGGATTAGGCGTTCCTGTGGTTCTTCAGATGTCCCTCGTTCTCCTGGTGTTAGTTCCTGGTTTACTTCTCCGTCACATTGACCACCTGTTTGAGCAGTACCTGAAGGTTGGGCTTCTGAGTTTCACCTTGAACTTGAGCCTTCCCAGATTCAGGATCATTATTTAGAAGGGGCCAGATTCTTCCAAACTAATCAAAGTGCTCTTTTATTTCCAGTGATTTAAATGCTTAGCTATTGTTGCTATTCCTTTCATCTTTATTTATAGAACAAACAGAAGGTTTTTAGATGACTATATTTAGAAATGCCATCTGGTAGGCAAACTATTGAACAAAAATGTCTTGTTCCTTTCATGTGACTGCAATACTTTGAAATGTAATTAAGTTGCAGGATGGTTGTTTGCTTCTTTTATGGTGGATCTTTTTGCCCTGTTGAACTTGGGGGGGGAAAATTATCCCGGGAAGAATTTTATTGGTACATTCTTTTTATTCTTTGTGTATCTTTTAATTATTTTGTTGTTGCTCATTTGCTTTCAGCCAATCTGTGTGCCCATTATGGATGCACTCCTTTTCACTAACTTGAATGTCTAAACTAAGAGAGTCAAGTAAACAAAATAAAGGCAACACAGAAAAGTCTTCCCCTTTTGCCAAGTTTCAATATCTGTTGGGCTCTAAACATATAAATGTCAGGGGCAGAGTTTAGTTTGCTGCTCCACTGTGTGTTTAGAAATCCTTTAGGGTACACTTATTGGCTTAAAAAAGTGATTGGAATATTAGCCATTTAGAATAGTATGTTTGGTATTTTCAAATGATTGCGGTTAAATGAAATCACATTAGTCATGCAGGCATTGTTTTACTCATTTTTGAGCATCCAGTTGTATCCTCTCCATTTTTTTAATGTATTTTTATTGATTTCAGAGAGGAAGGGAGAGGGAGAGAGAAATAGAAACACGGATGATGAGAAAGAATCAACAATTGGCTGCCTCCTGCATGCCTCCTACTGGGGATCCAGCCTGTAAACCTGGCATGTGCCCTAACTGGAAATCAATCTGTGACTTTGTGGTTCGTAGGTCGATGCTCAACCACTGAGCTACACTGGCCAGGCCATTGGTTGGTTGTCATCTATTGCATGATTCAAAGGGACAGAGAGACACATGTACATAAACAATAGATATACATTGAGTAAAATGCCCAGCATTCGACTTTATAAAATTTTATAAATGGACAATGTAACTTTCTTTATACATTCCCCTTGTCCCATTTGTGAAAACTGACTAGGAAAAAACCTAAAGGTCCCGAATTTGTATAAAACAGAACTAAATGCTTTAGAAAGGAATGGTTATATGAGATTATAAATTTTAGCATAGCCATTGCCTCTGTTCTTGGGATCTTAAAGATTTTCCCCTGTTCTGGGCTCAGATGCTCTATACTGGCTCTACAACATTTGTACATTTGATAGTTTACTTTTCTGTCTTTCCCATTCCCCACTCTCACACAATGGGCTTAAAACAATCCACAAAAGAATAAAGAGTTTTTCATTAATGCTGCCATTGTGCGAAGTCCTTAGTCAGTATTCTCTTACTGGAAAGCAGACTGCAGGTGTGTGTGTGTGTGTGTGTGTGTGTGTGTGTGTGAAGAGAATTTTCACTTAATTTTCCCCCCCTGCCCCCCACTAGTTTATATTTACACGGTCATTATAGGATGCATAATAGACAAAGGCTGTTCAGAAATATCACTAACTACACCTGTGTCAATAGGAAAAGTACAAGAGATGAACAAAGCATCTGCTGAATAATTTACATTTTTTAAAACACACGAAACCTCAGCTTTTGGAACCACAATGGACTATTTCAACTTCTTGCTTCAGTTTGTACCAATGATGATCTTTAAAAAACTGCTGATCTGTGTAATTTATTTCTCTCTTCTAACAATTTGCGTATTCTTCTTGCTTACCATTGAAGTCTAAATGGGAAAACATGAACAATATTTTGTTTACGAAGACAAGTGAGTTGACTGGAATAAAAATATTGATTCCCGTTTTACTTCTCAGTGAGGAATGCCACCCATGAAGTGTGTTGGCATTTGAAATATAATTTCAAGAAAGCCAGAAAAAGTATGAATTATTTATTTTACTTCACAAAAAAAACAACAACGTAAAATGCACTAATGTTCAACTTAGGCTGAAAACAATTGAATGACAGTTTTTACCTACATTATGTAAAACATTAAAAGGGCTTTTAATATCTTAACATAGTCTATGAGAATGCATATTCCTTTCTATCCAGCATAGACATAACATTTAAAATCTAAAAAATTAAACCATTAAAAGATAAATAATAACCAGCTCCCATGAACTTAGTTATTTCTTTATTTTTTTTAAAAAAAGAATAGATGCACATATGTTACATAGATTTAAGTCTTCCTCTTTCTCATTAAAAAAATTGCTATTTATGTAGTTGTTTTTTTTTACATTGTGCAGGTGGAGTTGATAGACGAGAAAAGGTATTTCATGGTTATTAAAATTACTGAATATACTAACAATTGCTCTCTCTTGCCACTCTTGTCGGGGACTAGTTCTGCTCAGTCACATGGCTCACATCTGGAAGCCACTTGGAGTAATAGCTACCACCAACTTGTTGCTTGTTCAGAAAAGACATTCTAGAACGGATGTACAAAAGGCAAATTCAGTGTTTCCCTCGATACGCACGTATAGACTCAAATCTCATCATTGTCTGTAAGCTGTTACTGAGTCCCCCGAAAAGACCGAACTGTTCATAAATATGTTCTTTGTCTTAAAACAAACTTCCAGAAAACATAAAAATGCACTACACATGCAACCTCTTGGTTATTTCAGTTCACACCGGACATGATTTTCAGTTTGACCCTTGGCCTTGGCCATAAACACAAGGTGAATGCATTTTTCCCTACAAGTTGTACTTTGTGTAAGCACCCTGTTTCTCTTATAACATCATTAAGGAGACGTGCTCATTTCTGGCTGGAAAAAAAAAGAGAGAGAAGAAAAATATAGAGTGTGATATGAAAAGTCCAACCATACTCTTTGTACACAACAGCACTCATTTCTTAACCACGTTCCCCCAAATCTCTCAGGCTTTTCCAATTGGGCCAATGCAAGAAGCTTCTCGAGGGATTTCATTTAAAAGATTCTGAATGTATGTTACATTTCACAATAAAAAGGTTCATGTGAGCTGATGAACTGATTTCTGTTACATTTTAAAAACGAAATGTATTTTAATAAATACTTAAGAATTATTCAAAGTGTGTATATATTTTTTGGGACACCTATATATGTGTATACACACACACACACATACACACACTCATACACACATAGACATAACATTCAAAATCTAAAAAATTAAAACATTAAAAGATAAATAATAACCAGCTTACATAAACTTAGTTATTTCTTTTTTTAAAAAAAAAGAGTAGATTCACATATGTTACATAATTTATATCTTCCTCTTTCCCATTTAAAAAAAAATTGCTATTTATGTAGTTGTGTGTTTGTTTTTTTTTTACATTGTGCAGGTGTATATATATATGTGTGTGTGTGTATGTGTGTGTATGTATATACAGTGGTACCTTGAGATACGAGTTTAATTCATTCCGTAACCTTGAGCCGTGGGAAACTATGAGACACTCGACTCCAGGTAAACTGGTGGGTCGTGCAGCCGGCCGATCCACGCGATTACTCCTATCTCAAATGTTGCTCGTATTTCAAAGCAAAAATCGCTCGCTCGATGGCTCATATCTCAAAAATCTCCTGTTAGGGCACTTGTATCTCGAGGTACCACTGTATATACATATATAGGTATCCCCCCACACAAAATATATATATATATGTAATTTTTAAAAAAATAATGGTTCTATATCATATGTTAGGAAAAAAGCTTGTTTTTATATTCAAAGGTTATGCTAATCATGGCAATTATTTGGGGATCTGAAGCCCTTTGAAGAGAGAACTTGAATTTGTGGCTGTGACTGTTGTTCCCAGAGGTTGTCATTGTTGATAATTATTGTCTTTTTGGGCCTGTGGCTGCCTAAATCCTTTCTGCAAGATGTCACCACATTCCCCATTACTACATTCCGAGATGTTCTGCGGAAGCGTCTTGCCCACCCCCCACACTGTTTGAGAGAATGCTGGATTGCATCTCTAAGAGTGTTTCTGTCGGGCCAGGCTATTGGCAGTTGGTTCTCATAAGTTAAGTCTTTAGGGTTTTTGTGCCTAGCCCAGTGAAGTGGTACTGTGATGGCCAGCATTTCAGTTCACCTGGATGAAAAAAAAATCTCACGGCAAGTGATACAAAACCAGTGATTTCTCACGTATCCAGATGTCTCAAGAACACATAAAATGGTCCAGTATTTCTATTTCCCAAATGTCTGAGTTGTAAACACAATTATGATAACCCTTTTGTACAGAGTTAAGTCAGGAATCAGTGTTGGCTTCCCAGAGATGATGTGGGTATTATGGCCTATGTGAGTCATCCTAGAAGTTCAACTGGGTATCAAAAACCTAGTACAGTAATTGCTACCTGAGGATTGGTAACAGGAACTTTTCATTCACCGTAACCAAAATGTTAACAGCACTGGTGGTTTACCATCTATAACCTGAGCACTAGAACCAAGAGAATTGATAAGTCTTAATTTACATTTGCTTTCTGTAGCTCAGGGGATAAATATAGCCACAGGACGATGAGAGAAAAGATACATCTTAAGGCTATCTGCTTCCTAGTTAGAACCTAGTACAATTGACCAAGTGCTTCTTGTTTTCACCATGTTGGTATATGTGATGGGAAATTGAGTAGTAACATTAGAGTAATATTATTGATGGGGAAATAGATCTGTCCTTGGTAATCATCTGCCATTTGTAGGATGTGTATTTCTTTATGAGGAAAATACCTCAGTTATGCATTTTATTAAATTATGGAAGATAAAAATAGTGGCACGACTCAGCTCATGTAATTATAGCTCCTAATTGTGGCCATTAATATATACTTCAAATACTTTGGGGAATTTGAAAAAGGTTACTTTTCACAGTACAGTGGTACCTTGAGATACGAGTTTAATTTGTTCCGTAACCTTGAGGCGTGGGAAACTATGAGATGCTCGAGTCGCGGTAAACCGGTGGGTCGTGTGCAGCCGGCCGATCCGTGCGATTACTCATATCTCAACTGTTGCTTGTATTTCAAAGCAAAAATCGCTCGCTCGACAGCTCGTATCTCAAAAATCTCGTATGTTAGGGCACTCGTATCTCGAGGTACCATTGTAATTGCATTTTCAATGCTTTCATCAGAATTCCCGCTTTTCATCCTATTATTTAGTAATTGGCACATGATTTTGGACTATCCGATGGCACTTCCCCCAAATGTTAGGAATTAGCACTTATATTTTTGTCTTTATTTACTATCCTACTAGATATCTGAGGCTCTGAGTATTTGATTATATAATGGTTGAATCTGTTGAAGTCATATATTCTACCAAATGATAGAGAATAATCACAACGCACTTGCCTCTCTTTTCTTGCTAAACTTGTTCTGGCTCCATTCAGTTAATTCCTAGGCCCCGATAAAGGGATTTCTTCTCATGACTTACCTGTGACAGTTTGCTATAATGGTGTAGTTTGCATGACTTAGTAGGCTGCTATGATTAGAACATGGTAAACTTGCAATAGATGTTTGCCGATTGCGTGTCAAATGAATGGCTAATGAGTAGCTGGGTGAGAGAGGGAATGAATGGCCATCAGTTAGGAAGCCAACCAGCCCAAGAAAAACAGCTGGATCCTGATTCTTTTATCTATACAGTGGTACCTCAAGATATGAGTTTAATTCGTTCTATAACCTTGAGGTGTGGGAAACTATGAGATGCTCGAGTTGCGGTAAACTGGTGGGTCGTGTGCACCCGGCCGATCTTCAAGATTACTCCTATTTCAAATGTTGCTCCTATTTCAAAGCAAAAATTGCTTGCTCTATGGCTCATATCTCAAAAATCTCGTATGTTAGGACACTTGTATCTCGAGGTACCACTCTATATATAAAAGCTAAGCAACCAGTCACTATGTCATTCACTGCAGCCAGTCAACCTACCCAATTGTGGGCAGGGCCAGATGGCCACCCTCTTGTAGCTCCTTCCCCCAGCTTGCCCAGCCTGATTGGACCCCACCGGTGCACAAATTTGTGCACTGGGTCTTTAGTTTAATGTAAGTAAAATGTGAACACTTTGCATCATTCTTTGAACGCGATGATCATTATTCAATAAATATTTGTGGGGCATAATGTTCCCCCAAATCCTCAATTTCTGCGTTCATATTATGTATTTATCTTGTTAGGGCAAGCTCAGTCTCCTTGTAGAAGGGATAATCCTGTTTCACTACTGGATAAATAGATCATTACGCAGGGTTCCCACAGCTTTCCTAGAAATGACCCCTTTGAGGTTCAAAAAGGAACAAAAAAGTGATTAGATGTTATAAATGTTATGCCACTTCTTATTGCACATAGTCCTCCATAAAAAGAAAATCCCCCACGGCAATTCTGTTTGCCCCACGGGTCTCATACCATAAAGTTTCGCTCTTACAGCATCTACATTTTGGCATTTGTTTGTCAAAAATGGGGTGGAGGTAAAAGTCTTCGTTTTGCCAGTTTATGTGATGCCATAAAGCAGCATTTTTCATTTTTCAACACTTATTAGCTCAGCTCCCCAGCTGTGTCGCACCACGCCCTGGTGTGAAATTGAGAAGGGAGAACTCTGACAAGTTTATATTAGCTTAAATTTATACCTTTTCTTTTGGGTGGGGGAAGGGTTTTTTTTTTTCTCTCTCTCTTAAAGGACATTATAATTGTGTGATTTTGCATCATAAAACTTGTATAACAGGAACTAGTGCCTTATGGAAATGATTATCAGTGTATCGTGTTTGACTCCCCTACACAATTATTAACAGCTATGTAATAGAGGAAAAGTGAAGCAGGAAGTTGCTGAATTAATTACTTGATGAATTAATTGACCTATTTCATCTCAGTGTTTTTATTTCCTGCAAAATAGATACGTTTTTATGCCCCGCGTGGCAAATGGGCTCCAAACTGGGCCAGTAGAGAATAATAATAAAAAAAAAAGCTCAAAATCTACCTACATAGTTGGATTTATATGTAATTATTATTCATCCATTGGCTCCAGATCATTATGTTCCTTGTTTTCTGGAAAGCAGTTTCAAAAAAACACAGAATGAAATTGCTTCCCCAGAAGGTCTGGTACGGCCGGGAGGAAATGGATTAAAACAATTACCAGCGCCTGATGTAGCACATTCAAACGAAACCATTGACCACAGGCTAAAAATTGTAAGATAAACAAACGGAGCCGCTGGCTTCTGCTTTGGGCCTCTCTCACACACCCTAACGCGTGACAAGCAACGGGAAGATTCTCAAGAAGCATTTTTTTTCCCAAGATCCCTCGTGAGTGAGACAAGGACACGTCAAGTCGCGCAAAGCTCTTCATATTTACCTTGTGTGAGAGGCTTAGCAGTCAACACACAATCAGGCTTCCAGCCTTCTCCTGAGTAATGCTCCGCACCGGGAGGGAAGCAGGGAAGAGCCTTTACAAATCCCGAACAAAGCTTGGAAAACAGGCCAGCTTCTCCCAGCCAGCCAGCCAGCCCCATGTGTCAGGACTTGCATAATGCCCAGGCCGGCCCTGCCAGCAAGGAAAGCATCTTCGTGCGCTCCGAGCGAGCTGGAAGCGGCCTGAATGGGCCTCCTGGCTTTGTTTGCACATGTCAGAGGCAGAATAACCATCGCTCGGTCTTCTAGAAGCTGGAAAATCCCAGGGCGATCATCCACAGGGTGAGGACTTTTAAGCCTCAAACTCCTCATCTCCTCCCAGGTGGAAAGCCAGGACACTGGGCATTGCAGCAGGCATTTCTAAAGGTGATATGAACCCTCCTGCCAAGCGAAGAGACTCTTGTATAGCAGTAAGTGAGGCTCCTTTAAGAGATCTCGCTGGAGCCCAAATCCCACCTTTTAATCAGGGCGGTGAGGTACCATTTGCATCAGCAGGCCAAGGAGTAGCGGCTGACATGGAGAGACCCGCCTGGAGCAGAGGGAACAAAGAGTAAGAAGCGGTTTCCTTGGCAGCCCCCGGTGCTTTGAACAGTGGAAGAAAATAGGAACCGTCTCGCAAATGACAGTCACATGGGCAAAAGTTACGTGATGGTCTTCTTCACCAGCCTGTGTGTGCACACCCTGTTTTAACAGGGGAAGACACAAAAGAAAGCTAGCTTTTAGAAACATCTCTCAGATCAGAGATGATTTTTTTTTTAATTTTTTTTTTTTGATAAAATATCTCAACCCCCACACAGGTTGAGAACCGCTGCTGTAGAGCCTCAGACCGTCGGAAAACACAGGTATTTACATTATGATTCATCAACAGTAGCAAAATGACAGTGATGAAGTAGCAACGAAAATAATGTTATGGTTGGGGGTCACCAGAACATAAGGAACTATATTAAAAGATTGAGGCATTAGGAAGATTGAGAACCACTGCTGTAGAGTATGGCAGTGGGAGAAGACCTTGAGGAAGTAGGATTGAGCAGGATCTTTAAGAACTGGTAGAACAGTGGTTCTCAACCTTCCTAAGGCCGCGACCCTTGCAAACAGTTTTTCATGTGGTGGTGACCCCCAACCATGAAATTTTGCTACTGTTATGCATTGTGATGTAAATATCTGCATTTTCCAATGGTCTTAGGTGACCCCTGTGAAAAGGTCATTCAACCCCCAAAGGGGTCGAGACCCACAGGTTGAGAACCGCTGTGGTAGAGTTTTAATGGTGGGGAAGAAGGAGGACATTCTGTGTCCAAAGTGTAAAAAAAAAAAAAAAAAAAGCAGTGGGGACAGGCTGAAAGAGTAATCATGAGGTCAGAAGGAGGGGTAGGTCTAGCTGGGGAAGAAATCAGAGTGAACACCCATCTGTCTGGAGCTTATAGTGGAGATGATGAGAAAAAGAAAGATGGATAGATCCTAAATAGGTTTTCAAACCCTCCGACATTAGAGAAGGGTTTGAAAATCCATTATAGGATTAGGGCTCTTATCTGCTGGGCCACTGGGAACCATAACAAGATATTAAGCAGGGGAATGCTATGCAGAAAGCCATGTCTGAAGCACATTTACCTGGATAAAGCGTGTGGCAGGGATTTCAGAGAGAAGGAATCCATGCCGAACAGGGTCATCCAAGAGGCTCAGGTGACAAGAGCTGGGAGGTCTGAGGGCTGGAGGAATGCTTCGAAGGAGACAGCATCAGTTAAAGAGATGAGCTGAAACCGGTTTGGCTCAGCAGATAGAGCGTCGGCCTGCGAACTGAAAGGTCCCGGGTTCGATTCCGGGCAAGGGTATGTGCCTTGGTTGTGGGTACATTCCCAGTGTGGGGGTGTGCAGGAGGCAGCTGATTGATGTTTCTCTCTCATGGATGTTTCTGGCTCTCTGTCCCTCTCCCTTCCTCTCTGTAAAAAATCAATAAAATATATATTTTTAAAAAAGGAGAGATGAAAGCATTTGGTGACAAATTCAATGCAGGGAACACACAGAAGGAAGAGCTACAGCACTTCTAAAGTTATCAGGCCAGGACACCAGAAAATAACCCTACCACTGAGGGATGTGGGGACACTGGACAAAAGAGTGTGTAGAGTGGCATGTGTCAGAGGATAACGTTCCACCAGAGACCATCCACCCGGCGCTTACTGCTTGTGGCGTGAAAAAAATAAATCTCATGAAGCTGTAGGATGTCCAGAACTCATCATCCAAGTCATCACCGTGGTATTTTCTTCATGAAAACTGGCGTGCGACAGAGCAGGCCACGGTGGAGAGGTGACAGTAGCAGGCACCAGCCTGGCATGAAGAGGTGTACCTAAAACCTATATAGTTAGTTTTATTAACCATTGTCACCCCAATGCATTCAATAAATTCTTTTTTAAAAAGCTAAATAAAAAAAAAATTGGGTGGCTCCTTTTGTCGCTCGGAGCAGGGATTTCTAGGGAACCGGCTCTGTTAACGATGGCTACATTCCAATTTCAAAAGCTTTAAGAGAGGATAATATGAAAAAGACCATTTAATCACACCTTGATTTTTTTTTTTTTTCGGTCACAGCTGCACCAGGGTAGCAGCAGGCACCACGCTGGGAGCCCTACCTTTGATTACAAAGCATAAAATTTTTTACAGGCTTTTTTTTCTCTCCCTAATAAGTTAGAATTTGGGGTCTCTTCTATGATTCATTTGGGTAATAATGCATGGCAAAATAGTCCAAAGTGCATAAACGGACCCACAGCTAACTATGTTTTTAAAAAATGATCTTTGATGGACCCTCGTTATTTAAGTTGTGGAAAAAAATGTGAATTAGTGAGTATTTTAAATGAACTTTACTGTGTAATAGATTTCAAACTGGGCTAGATCAGTAGTAACCAAGGGCAATAAAAAATATTTCTTGCAATGGTTGTTTGATGGCAGAAATATGACAGTATTTTATTATATTTTTGGAATTCATTCTAACGTATTTCCCTTAAGTTTATTTTTCTGTAACATGCCTTTTAAGAGCATGTTGATTTATAATTATGTGGAAGTGCGCTACACAAAGCAAAAAGGTCTCTCGACTATAAGTGAATTTTGTTCTTGTTATTAGACCATCACAAGTGAAAGTAAATGTTGCCAGTAATGACTTGTGTTTTCTCCATGAGAAGGGTGATTAACAGAATTTTTCCCCACATAGGGTGTGATTTACAGAACTTTTAATTTACTTCTATATTTAGGATCTCTGATTTCTTTGGTGAATTCTAAAGTCATTGAGATGCTTTTTCTAATTCTTTATAGAATGAGCTATAGGAGTGGTATGTTGACTCTGTAGGGCCACCATAATAAATTGGCACAAACTTAAAAAGCAAAAGTTTATTTTCTCACAGTTCTGAGGGACTGGGGTCTGAAATCAAATGTCATCAAGGTCATTGACCCTCCGAAGCTTCCAGGGAAATATTCCTCCTTGATTCTTTGAGTTTCCGGTAATTCGAGGTAATCTTGCTCTTTCTTGGTTTGTACTGCATCACTCGAGTCTCTCCCTCTGTTTTCATGTGACATTCTTCCCTGTATTCTTGTCTCTCATGTGTCTAGGTGTCTCTGTGCCCAAATCTCCCTTTCCTTTCCTTTATAAGGACCTCAATAGTTGAATCCAGGGTCCATGCTACATCCAGGATGATTTTCTCTAAAATCTTTAACTGATTACATCTGCAGAGACCCTCTTTCCAAATAAAGTAACATTCTGAATTTCTGGATGGACATCAAATGGGGGAATGACAATATTCAACCCCCACTAAACGTGGGAATAATATTGTCTCATGCTTGCCTTATTTCACATCGGCCCGGCCAGCTGGAGAGAGGAGGGCCTCCTGGGATGAGTGGCTGACACCCAGAAGGCCTCGGGACAGAGCACAGGAAGTGATCTGGCAGTACAAGCATCCTTTGGGCCTTGCACGCTCCAGGGTGGGTTCACTGGATGAACTGGCAGCAAGGTCCTTGGCCTTGCATGAATCTCCCAAAGTCTCTTGATTCTCCTATTTATGTGAGCATGCGCAGTAAGTTCTATCCTGATATCTAAGTCTAATCCACCACGTGGGAGACTAGAGTGAGCCAACCCGGATCGCTGGCTATTCAAGGCTACTGTTGGTGTCTTAACAAATCCTGCTAATAGCCCTTGTGTTCTCATTGAGTCTCCTTCCTCTCAGTGAGGTGGGTGGATGAGGTGGGATTCAGAGACTTCTGAAAGAACATGATGGGCATCTGTAAGAAGTTCAGTAAATGTGTGAGCACGGAGGCTCTGCCGGAAGGACCCTAAACCTGAAGCAGAGTGAACATATGCTAGCCATATTGGTCCAGTGCTATGAATTCTATCATACACCTTATGCCTTAGTGGACATGAAATGGGGCTTCTGGACCACAATCTCAGCAACTTGATGATTCTTCAAGCCTCAAATATTTTATCATTAGAATGGGAATAATAATTGTGATTCCTCCTAGACTTGTGGTAAAGATTAAATCAATCTATGCAAGTATTTAGAACAATGTCTGACACATAACATGCATTTAATACTAATCAATTGTTATTACTACTATACACAAGGTACTTTAATTGAACAAATGTACACTTGAGGGTTAAGTATACATAACACTTAGCCTCAGGGAGGGGATGAATATTATTAATACTGTATGGTACTTACAATTTGTAAGACTCTTTATATGATTTATCTTAAAGGCCCTTCAATGTAGTCAGTAGAGTTATAGGCTAGACAATGAACTTGAGAGACGTTAGGTGACTCTTATAAGATTTATCTAAGACTTATAAGATTTATCTTAAAGGCCCTTCGATGTAGTCAGTAGAGTTAGAGGCTAGAAAATGAACTTGAGAGAAGTTAGGTGACTTGTTTAGGTGCACAGAGTTAATGGCAGACCCATGCATCCAACTCTAGGTTATCTGACATACAGGCCACACCATACATATTAAAGGAAACAGTAGATGGATAGTCAGTAACTCTGTCTCCAGCTTCAGTGACATGGAAAACCGAACTGAGAAACATCCTGTGTAATGGAAAATATACTGAGTTAAAAGTCAGAAAACTTGCATTTCAGTGTGCCCTCCTTCTCTGGAGCATACCCACACCAGACCCAAGGGAGTGACTAACTACCCCCCACCCCCTCCGCTCCCAGGTGCCTCACCTCTGCCTTTCCCTCTCCTAAGCTCCCAAGGGCCCTTCTCTTGCTGCTTTAACATTTTCTCCTGAGCCTACGCAGTCCAGCTGGCTCACTTCTACTACCTCTGTAACGTTCTAAATAAACTTTCTCTTCTAATTGAAAAAGAAAAAAGAAAGAAAACTTGCATTTTCAGCTCTTCTCTGCCATTTGAGCTGGAGGACGATGTCCAGGCTTTTGCAAAGCCTACTGACTATTAAGGAGATGAATCGTCACTCCTCAGGTTCACGTGATGGATTTCAACTGGTAGAGCTCCGAGGACCTGTCACATGCAAATTCCTTCCTCATTTGCTGAGTTTGTATTTTCTGGAAA
>PVJN01047108.1:0-16152 GCA_004026805.1 Lasiurus borealis
AGTACACTATAGCATATTGCTGCCTTTATTTCCCTGGTTTATCCATTTTCTCTGTTCTCTTTACTTATAGAAGGGGTGTGTGTGTGTGTGTGTGTGTGTCTTCTCTCTCTTCCCTCTCCATACTAAGCACAAAGAAGAAGCCAAATAGTTTTATTTCCTCAAATGTTACAGGCATCTTATATCCCATGTGTTTGCTAGTCTATTCATAAGGTCAGAGACATGGATATTTACTTTTATAAAGGACAGTAGCAGCATGAGGGATGATTCTTTTCTTCACCAGCCTGAGTATCATGGGGGGAAAAGTATCTGGGAGGCTAGGACTTAAGAAGGCTGCACAGAAGTGGGGTGCTTTCCTATCAAAGAAGATGGTGCATGACCCCAGGAAGTATATTCATGCCTTTCCACTTTAAAGGTTTATAGGATAGTAGTTATTAAAAATGTTAGTGCTGGATTATCCAGTTCATTGCCATTGGCTAGAACTCTGAATCTGAGAGGTATGTTTACTAGTTAGAGGATTAAGATAGAAAATTCTCTGCTAAAATTTTGTTAGAACCAACTAAATTCACAATCTTATAGGTCACTTTCATATTCTAACAGCTTTTATCATTTTACTCCTTGGAATAAATGGGATAATTACACATTTTTTCCCATAAATAATCAGCTATAGTTCTAGGCTATTTAGTTTTGGTATATTTTTGCCTTCATCAGCTAGGTGGGAAGATTTTTGGCTCCATTCTGGTAAGGAGGTGGTTTCAGAAGAAATTTATTTTTTATTGGATTTATTGGGGGGACATTGGTTAATAAAATTATATAGGATTTTTTTTATTTTATTGATTTTTTACAGAGAGGAATAGAGAGTTGGAAACATCAGTGAGAGAGAAAGACATCGACCAGCCTCTTGCACACCCCCTACTGGGGATGTGCTCACAACCAGGATACATGCCCTTGACCGGAATCAAACCTGGGACTTTTCAGTCCACAGGCTGATGCTCTATCCACTGAGCCAAACCGGTTTTGGCTAAAATTATATAGGTTTTAAGTGTACAATTCTATAATATTTCAACTGTGTATTGTATTGTTTGTTCACCACCCCAAGTCGAGTCTCCTTCCTTCACCATTTACCCCCTCTTTACCCTTTCCTCCCACCTCTCCCTCCCCAACTGCTCCCTCCCTCTGGTAATATTCATTTGTCTATGAGGTGTTTTTGTGTTTTGTTTTTTTCTTAATTCCTTCACCTTTTCCACCTAGCCCCCAAATTCTCTCTTCTCTGACAGCTGTCACTTTGTTCTCTGTATCTATGAGTCTGTTTCTGTTTTGTTAGTTTATTTTGTTCATTAGATTCCACATATAAATGAAATCGTGTGCTATTTGTCTTTCTCTGACTGGCTTATAGCATAATACACTCTAGATCCATCCATACGTCACAAAAGGTAAGATTTCTTTCTTTTTTTAAGGCCGAGTATTCCATTGTGTAAATATTCCACAGCTTTTTTTTTTTTTTTTTTTTAATCAACTCATCTATTACTGATGGGCACTTTGGCTGCTTTCAAATCTTGGCCTTGGTAAATAATACTGCAGTGAATATAAGGGTGCATATATTTTTTCGAATTAATGATTTGGATTTCTTCATATATATTCCCAGAAGTGAAATTACTGGATCATAAAGCATTTTCATTTTTAATTTTTCAAGGTAACTCTATACTGCTCTCCATGGTGGCTGCACCAGCAGTATACTAGGGTTCCCTTTTTTCCACATCCTCAACAGCACTTGTTTGTTGATTTATTGATGATAGCCATTCTGACTAGTGTGAGGTGATATCTCATTGTGGTCTTATTAGGCATTTCTCTCATGATTAGTGACTTTGAGCATCTTTTCATATGTCTGTTGGCCATTTGTGTGTCCTCTTTGGAGAAGTGTCTATTCAGGAACTTTGCCAATTAAAAAAAAATTTTTTTTTTTGTTAATTCTCAACAGAGGATATTTTTTTCCTTTGATTTTCAAGGAGAGTGGGAGTGAGGAATTGGGGAAGTTGGGGGAAGGGGAGGAAGGAGAGAGAGAGAGATCATGATAGGTTGTCTCCTACAAGCATTCAGGCCAGGCTAGAAACTAAACCTGTAACCAGTTAAGTGTTCTTGACTGAGAACCAAACCAAGACCCTTAGGTATGCAGGGCCCACTCTAACCATTGAGCAATGCAGGCCAGAGCCCTTTGTCCATTTCTTAATCAGATTTTTTGTTTTTTGTTGTTGAATTGTATAAATTCTTTATAAATTTTGGATATTAACCTCTTTTGAGATGTATCATTGGTGAATATGTTCTCCCTTTCAGTGAGTTGTCTTTTCATTTTGTTGATGGTTTCATTTGCTGTGCAAAACTTTTTAGTTTAATGTAGTCCCATTTGTTTATTTGTTTTTGTTTGTTTTCCCTTGCCTGAGAAGATACATTAGGAAAAATATTGCTTGAGAAATGTCTAAGATATTACTGCCTGTGTTTTCTTCTAGGATTTTTATGGTTTCAAGTCTAACATTTAAGTCTTTGACATTTTATTCTTGTGTATAGTATAAGAAAGTGGTCTGTTTCGCAATTTTCCCAACACCATTTATTGAGTAATCTGTCTTTATCCCATTATATGTTCTTGCCTCCTTTGTCAAATATTAATTGACCATAAAGGAGTGGGTTTATTTCTGGGCGCTCTATTTTGTTCCATTGATCTATATCTGTTTTTATGCCAGTACCATGCTGTTTGGATTACTGTGACCTTGTAGTAGAGTTGATACCAGGCAGAGTGATTTTGTCCAGCTTTGCTCTTCTTTCTCAGATTGCTGCTGCTGTCTGGGGTCTTTTGTGGTGTCATATACATTTTTGAAATATTCGTTCTAGTTCTGTGAAATATGCCATTGGTATCTCCATAGGAATTGTGTTGAATCTATAAATTGCTTTGGGTAATACGGACATGTTATCAATGAATTCTTCCTATCCATGAACATAGTATATGCTTCCATTTATTTGTATCTTCTTCAATTTCTTTCTTCAGTGTCTTATAATTTTCTGAGTACAGGTCTTTTACTTTGTTGATTAAATTGATTCATAGGTGGTTGTTTTTTTCAATGCAATTATAAATAGGATTGTTTTCTTCATTTCCTTTTCTGATAGTTCATTATTAGTATATAGAAATGAACTAATAATGATTTCTGATTATTTATTTTTTATCTTCTTTGCTGAATTAATTTATCAGTTCTAATAGTTTTTTGGTGGAATTTTTAGATAGTTCTCTATATTTAGTATCATGTCATATACAAATGACAGTTTTACTTCTTCTTTTCCAATTTGGATGCCTGGTATTCTTACCTGATTGTTGTGGCTAGGACTTCCAGTACTGTATTCAATAAGAGTGGTGAAAGCAAACATCCATGTCTTGTTGCCTATTGAGTTTGATGTTGGCTTTGAGTTTATCACGTATGGTCTTTGTTGTGTTAAAGTATGTTCCTTCTGTTCCCACTTTGCTGAGAGTTTTTATCATAAATGGGTGCTGGATTTTATCATATATGCTTTTCTGACATCTATTGATATGATCATATGAATTTTATCCTTTTTGTTTATATGATATATCACCTGTAATTGATTTGTAGGTGTTGTACCAACCTTGAATCCCAGTAATAAATCACACTTTATTATGGTATGTGATCTTTTTAATATGCTGCTGGATCTAGTTTGCTAATATTTTGTTAATGATTTTAGCATTTATGTTCACCAGGGATATTGGCCTATACTTTTCTTTCTTTGTAGTATCTTTATCTAGTTTTGGAATTAGGATAATACTGGCCTTGTAAAATGAGTGTGGGAGTCTTCCCTTCTCGTGAATTTTTTGGAATAGTTGGAGAAGGATAGATGGTAGTTTTTGAATGTTTGGTAAGATTATCCTGTAAAGCAGCGGTTCTCAACCTGTGGGTCACGAACAACTAGCAGGGTCTCCTAAGACCATCAGAAAACACAGATGTTTACATTAAGATTCATAACAGTAGCAAATTACAGTTAAGAAGTAGCGACAAAAATCCCCATAAAGGTTGGGGATTACCACAACATAAAGAACTGTATTAAAGGGTTGCGGCATTAGGAAGGTTGAGAACCACTGCTGTAAAGCCATCTGGTCCAGGACTTTATTTTGTTGGGAGTTTCAATTTAATTAGTTGTAATCAGTCTATTCAGATTTTCTGACTATCCCTGATTCAGTTTTGGAAGATTGTATGTTTCTAGGAATTTTTCCATTTCTTCCAGGTTGTCCAATTTGTTGGCATATAGTTGTTCTTAATATTTTCTAATAATCCTTTGCATTTCTTTGGTGTCAGTGGTTACTTCTCTTTAATTTTTTGATTTTACTTATTTGGGTCTTCTCTCTTTTCTCCTTGGTAAGTCTGGTTAAAGATTTGCCATTCTTGTTTCTCTTTCCAGAGAATCAGCTCTTGGTTTCATTAATCTTTGGTATTGTTTTTGACTGTTTTGTTTATTTCTGCTCTGATCTTAAGGAATTTTTTATTAGACAGTTCTGTGTGTGCACTACTATAATTGTAATTCACTTTGGAAAACTAGTTGTTAAAGAACATTTTGTAAACAAGTTTTTCTTTTTTTGAAAAATTTTGGTACACCAGTCTCTAACTGTAATGTATATATAATTTACAGACTGGTATATTCTGTAGAAATTTGGAAATAGGTTAATCTGTTGCTAGGTTTTAATTGGATTTTTTCTTTTGATTTCCATATATGTTATTTTGTTATGACTGAAAATAATAGTGAGAAAATAAAACTGGTGTCACCTTCCCACCTTTCTTTGAGCATAGTAACTGGAGTCCTGGGAAGTCTCACACTTTTCAGATTTAACTATGACCTCAGAATATGCTTGGTGCTTTCAAGGCAAGTTTTGTTTTGTTCAATTTTGTTTTCATGATGTGTTAGGATCTGCCTAGCATCTATCTGGTAGGTTGTATAACTTGAGATCTAGTTATTCTGGTTTGTATGTTCTCAGGAAATGGGGGCATTGCAGACATATTTCAAAGTACTGTATAGCCTTTTATTTCCTTTCCCCTATTCACATCTTCTGCTCACTTAAAGTGAGTGCCTGCTTAATTCACTGACCATTTCCACTCTTGGGGGTTGAAAGTGTAAATTACATGAATACTGCCTAGAGCTAAAAAGGTATCTAGAGCCACATTTGCTATCTTTTCTTTTAAGTAGGTGACTTGAACTCTGTGATGCATCTGTGGAACATCTTCATAAAACATTGGAATTTATCTTATGTACACAAGTTAGTATTTTGTACTCTAGAGACACCTAATATAATGATTTGGTATCTGTCCTTGATGATTTTATAATTTAAAGGAAAGCTCTATAAAGATTGACCAGCTTGGTGTCTATTCCTGTATCTACAGGCCTATACAAGTATACTTGAATACATCTGGTAGTAATGTAGGGAATCTTGCAGGCTCTGTGGAGGTGAATGATATATCTAGATCAGGCTCTGCTTAATTAGAGGACTTAGAGGAGCAGATGAAGTTTAAAGAGCGATTAAAAACTGGGAAGCAAAAGTCTGGATGTGGGAGATAAAAAAGTATAGACTTGTGTGGGCACAGAGAGAGGCTAGGTAAGAAAATTATTCTGTGAAAAGTGTGAGGGACCATTAGTTCAGCTCCTGAATGGCTTTGAATAATTCTCATCCACTATGAAAACTTATTTGATGCCTTTGGAAATTGGGATCGCTGCTGGTAAAAGTGGTGATTTAAGTGTTTCTCTAGGAAAATGGTTTTGATGCTCATGTGATTATATCTCCTCTTCCTTATAAATGTTTCCTTAAAGAATAATATTTCTGAATCTAGGCGACCTTGTGGGTAAACTTGCTCTTGGTTTCTTTATCTTCTTTGCCTGCAGCATGATTGTGGCTTACATATTCTGTCATAATTATAGACCTGGGTCTAAGATTGGTTTGACAGTGGTGGTGGTAGAGGGGTGTCTTGCTGATACTTGGCGACTAGTATTGATATTAGAACCACAAGGATAAGATATTTTTTAAGTTTTACCACCAACAACTGCAAAAAAAGTTAACCTTGAAATTAGCATGTAGGCAAGTGACTTTCTTCAATTGCAGGTGATCTTAAAGTTCTTGGTTCTCAAACCTGCTACATAACTTGGGACTCGTGTTAAAATGTGGGAGATAGGACCCTACTTTCACCTAATGAATCTAAATTTTGTGGTAATGAGTAATTTGTTCTTTAAACCCCATCCTGCAATTGTTTGTACAGGTTTGGCTGAGAAGACGGTAGGTTGTGATCCATATGGGTCTTTATTTTCATGAGTTGATATACTCAGGAGATTTTGTTTTGGCTAACATGGGTGAGGTTTTTGAATTGGTTTGTTTACCTTCTATTTTGGATGGAAACAATTAGAGAGATGTTGGAGCAAAAAGTGAAGTAGCTGTTGCTATGAATTTACCTCTGAAGTTTGGGGTGAGCAGTACCAGTATGTGTCTCTGTATCTGTGTCTATAGGAGAGAGTTGAGGGTGGTTTGTATGTGTTTATGGGAGTTGGTCAGGAGGTCCTAATGAGGTACCTCCAGGTAAGAACAGGAAATGTGGGTTCTTGATATTAATATGACTTCATTTGAATTGGAAGCCTAGTGAAACTTAACAACATTTTATTTATACACTTAATGTACATAAAGTGTAACTCCTGATCTTTCTGTAGCTTTGTTGTTAGTGGATGACAAATCCCATTCTTTCAGGAGCTTTAGAATCACTGTTGACTCCTCTCTGTTCTTATATTCTATCTCTTCTATCAGGAAACCTGTTATCTCCAAAGTATATGTAAAATTGTCTATTTCTCACCTCCTCACTATTATCACCCTGATCTAAGCCATCATCTTATCACCTAGATTCTTGTAGCACTGAACTGGTCTCCCTGGTTTTACCCTTGCTGACCCCACTCCCCCAGTTTATTCTCAGCCAGAGTAATCGTATATAATAAAAGTCTGATATACCAGTGTCTGACTGTTCAACCCTTCAACCAGTCACTATGATGCACACTGACACTCCCATTGGCAGGTTGGCTTGATGCTGGGGTCCGGCTGATCAGGACTGCTCAAGACAGGCTGGACACACCATAGAGCCCTCCTGCAATCTCTCCCTGGACCCAGTTGTGCACTGGTGGCATCCTTTGGCCTGGCTTTCACCCTCTCTCAATCTGAGACCCCTCCGGAGATGTCGGAGAGCCAGTTTCAGCTCAATCTCTGCAGGCCAGGCTGAGGGACTCCACTGGTGCACGAATCCATGTACTGGGCCTCTAGTTGTTTAATAATGTCATGTTTTCATTCAGATCTCTCAAGTGGGGTCTGAATTTCACAAAATCCTTACTGTATTCAGTATGACCAATCTGTGTCTTCTACTTGTGTAACCTCACTCCTTATTTCCCCCTCCTTGTTCGCTTTATTTTCAGGCTACCCCAGTGTTGCAGTAATGTGAGTGTGCCAGATATACTTCCAACTTGGGGTCCCCTTTGTGTTGCCTTTGCCTGTAATGCTTTTCCTTCAGATATCTACCTGGCTTTTATTTCCTTAAAGTTTGGACTCAGTTGACACCTTTTTGGTGAGGCCTGTCCAGCCTATTGAAAATTATACTTCTCCCACAGCATGCCTTTTCTATCCCCCCCCCTTTGCTTTATTTTTCTCCATCACGCTTTTCACCTAACAAACCCGTTGTATCACATATTTATTGTATGTTGTCTGTCTCCCTCCATTGGAATGTAAGCTACATGAAGACACGGATTTGGTCTTCTTTATTCACTTAAATATTACCAGCTCCTAGAATACTACCTGAATAAGTGTACTTTTGAATGAGTAACTTGAATTTAATAAGTTGTCTGAATATGCTTTTTACTGCTTCTTAAATATTACATTCTAATTGGAGACAAAAATCAAGTAAACCAACAGATAGTTACAAATAGGTTAATATAGTGAAGAAGATGAACATAGTATTTATATGGGTTACAGGGTGGTCAGGGAAGGTCTCTGGGAACATAGTAAAGTTGAGGCCTAAATGATGAGAGGTCTAGAAATTAGTGATTGGAGCCTGAGGAGCGTGGTCCAGGCAGAGAATGGCATTTGTAACATATTTGAGTTACAAAAGACATTTCCAGGCAGGAAGAGAAATGCTTTGGAAAAATGAATTCTTACTAATATTTATTCATAGCAGGAAGTATTTTACCCTAGTTTCCAATCGATTTCTCTTAAATTTCAGCTTCTAAACTTGTATTACCCTAAATATAATGAAGGGAATTCTTTTGAAATATGAATGATACTTGTAATACAATCCCTCTTCAGTAAGTATTTTAATATGGCTGAGGTACAGCTATACTTTGGCTTTAAAATCTGTTCTTTCCCCTGCCTATGCAAAAGTACATGTTTATTTTAAGAAGTACAGAATTGTATGAAGCAGAAAGTGTATTGTATCCCTGCCCCACCCCCACTATTAATATCTTTTTAAAACCTTTATGCAGGTTCTCTTTTCATTTATTAAACAATAATTACTGAGAACATGTGACACTTGCTTTATAGCGATGAGTGAAAACAGATATGACTGCTCACATTTACATTCTTCCAGAACTTACTTTTTTGCAGAGCTGGACAGATAAATTTAAAAATAAAGGTACAGTGCTAACAAATAGAGTTATGTAATATAATAGAGGAATTTCATCTAGGCAGGGTGCTCTGGGAAGGCTTCCCTGAAGAAGGAATGTTTAAGCTGAAATCAGAGGTGTATGTGTGAGTGTGTATGTTTGTAATGTGATAGATTCTTTTGTAATGCACCTTATCTATTAATTTTATAAGGTTTTCATATATGGCAGAGACCACTGCATTTCTTTGGATTTTTGAGATACTGTTCTGTGTTATTTTTCTATCAATAGTTGAAAAACTCAGGGAACTTAACACATGCAGCAAGTTCTAAATCTTACTGTTACCACAGATTTCTTTCTAGCTGAGGTCATTTCTCTGTGAAATGACAAAACATATCAATGTGACAGTCATCTCATCAGGTTTTCATAAACCAGAAGTCAACTATGAAAGGCCAAGCATAGTTGTTTAAGTCTCTCCAACTTCTGATGTGAGAAGCACATATTCCTATGTGTTCAGTTATTGGCCTTCTGGACTTGTACACATATATTTTACTCTCTATTTTAATGTTCTCTCTCAGTTGGCTATCAGATGGAAACTAACTGATGTGCTAAACAGTATATTAAGCTCTTCATTGTGCCTTCTCTTTTTCCCCATTACTCTTTAAGATCTTTGAGGTTACAGATAGTCTTCTTTAAGCCTGAGTTCCTAGCACAGTGTATTCCTTGCTTATTAGGTACCCAATAAATTTGAATAAATCAAACATCTACTCTCATAGATTCAAATCTCAATTCTGTTAATATGATCCCCAAAATCTACATAGTCATTCCTCTTCTCATGAGCTTTAATGTCATATCTTCTTGAAGCTGCATCGATGCTCCTTACTTATATCCCTCCACCATCAGCTTCTTGCCTCATCTTGGCTTTAACTAGAATTCCTCTTTTTAGGTAAGTGGTATCTTTATTCTTACAGCTTTTAAACTTTACCTTTTCTGTTTGCCCTTGTTTCTATTCTAGGTAGTCACCAAGTCTTAATCCCTTCCTTATCTATATCTCTGCTTTCATCACTTACCTTGTTCTGTGTACCACCACCCTTATATATTCTCCTTTCATAGTTGGAATTGCTACTACTATGTTTTTCATCTTCCTTTTCTGCCATTTTGTCTCCTTCAAATGCCTCTTTGGACATATCTTTCTGCTTATGTGGAAATCTACATTGCACATAGGATTTCTTCCAGCAGCCTGACTCCTTAGCCTTGAATTCAGTCTTTCCCTCTTAGGTATTTATTCTGTGGTGATGCTTTAACCCTTTGCTTCACAAACTGATTAATTGTATCCTAATCTTCCTGCCTCATTTGGCTTAAGTGATACTTGGTTTTCCTTGTTCTTGACCTTTATTACCAACTGGACTGTGAATTGTAGATTGTTATATTCCTTGTGATCCTTGCTCCCCAAATTTGTGCTAATATGATGAACAGTTACCATGTCTCATCCTTAAGGCTTTTATTCACCTCCATGTAGTGTGTGGGTGTTTGGGTGAGACGGGGGCCTGTCGGAGCTTAGCTTTTTGTATACTTGCTAAGCCTTCCACTTTTTGTCTGTCTCTAGTTATTTACAACACAGTTAATTCTTTTTAAGCAGTTTTATTCACAAGTATATAATCTTTTTACCTTTTCTCTCCTCTGTTTTTCAGTTCTATGGGATAATTCCTCTTGAATTATTTTCTATTTATAGATCCAACTGGATAGTGTTTGATGACTAGATTTTAATATTTGCTCAAACTGCAATATTGATAATTGACTGACTCACCATACACAGAATGTCCTGTGTATTTATTTCTCAATGGGATTTTAGATGGGGTGGTGGGGGGATTCTCTGGTTTTAAAGCTAGAAATAGAAATTCCCTGAAAGATGTCTTGGGCACTGTTCAGTTTTGTTTGTTTTTTTGTTTTATTAACTTCTTGGTTAGCCCACTGTCATTGTAACAAGACTTGGCTTTTAAGGAAAAGGTTCAATAATATTCAATCTTTTTTTTACATTCTAAAACATTGGTTTAGTATAGCCTCTGTAAGAGCAAAAAAAAAGAGAAAGTAGAATTTGTCTTCTATCCTTAATTGTGCTATTGAAATAAGGTTTTAATATTTGCAAGTAGTAATTTGTACATTTGCTTCTTATGAAGGTTATTGCAAAAGAAAATCTATGATTTAGGTTTCTTGAAATCTACTTTGTCTTCTTAGGAACTAAATACATCACCTTTAAAAATAATAACATTTATTATTCCCAATGGTGTACTTTAGGATAGCTTTAAAATGTTAGTGTCCCATGATGAGGATGGCAGAGGCACAAGTAGGAATTCTCTCAGAAGTCAGGTTTTCATGTAGAGCATTGTCTCAAATATCTGGGCTCTCAAAATACATCTTCTCTCCTACTTAAAGAGAACTCAGAGGTAGAAAGCACTGAAGCACATGAAAGTACTAAAGATACAAATTGCGCACTGTGTACTAATTGGGTCTCTTTGGATATAGGAGAAAAGTGCATTTTCATTAGTTAGTTTATACATCATTAGGTAGTAGTTAAGCTTCTCTAAAACCAGCACTGAGGAATGTGGAAGAAGCTATGAGGAATGGAGAAAGAGGAGGCAAGAAATGAGTCAAAGAAATGAGAGCAAAGAAATGGGGAGCAATAGATAATGGCAGGAGGTGATGGTGATCATCAGAAAGGACTTTGCAATTGTGCTTTGCAATCTACTTTTTTTTTTTTTCCAACTATAGAAAGGTGTCCAAAAGTCTACCTTTTCAAAATCATTCGGGCAATTTCATCTATTCATTTGGTTGGAGCATCATTCCACCTCAGTCAGTAACTGTGCATCCTGTTCTCCAGGCTTTCTATAGTGGATTTCCAACACAGCACAGTAACAGGTTCAGAATGATAATTAAATCTTCAAAAAAAGCACATGTTGCAAAGAAAAGCTGCAATTTTGTTCACCTCCTAACATCTTTGAGTTAATTGTTTATCTCATTTAATTCTCAGAACTTACATTCACTATATAAAATAGGAAAGAATGAGGATACAGTTGTGTTAGATCCAGAATTTGAACCCTTAACAGTGCTTGGCATAGTGAGTATTCAACAAATGTTAGTGGTCTCCTTCTCCTCCTCCTCTAAGGAATATAATTTTCTTGCTTTAGCAATTGATTTTGTATGCTTAATGAGAAATTCTTTCATAACCAAGGAAAAGATGCTGTTGAAATCCTTGAAATAACTGTATTGTTGTTTTTTTGAAGAAAGTTGTGTCCAAATGTCTACCTTTTCAAAATCATTTGTGCAATTTCACCTATTCATTTGGTTGGAACATCATCCCACGTCAGTCAGTAACTGTTCATCCTGTTCTCCATGCTTTCTATAGTGAATTTCCAACACAGCATAGTGTAACAGGTTCATAACGATAATTAAATCTTCAAGAAAAGCACATGTTAGGTCTTTGTGAATTAATGATAAATGATTTAGGAAAATGCTCATTTAAAATGAAACTACTTAAAATACAGATCAGTATTTTATACTAAATTGTGACAAAAAAGATCTGATTGGGACTTTATCATGAAAAATTAAAAACTTGGATAAACATTAGGTTATAATTATAAACAAGCATTAATTTTATAATGAACAAAGAATGAATCAAGTGTGAATGGATAGGCTTCTTTCTTCTCACAAAATAATTTAGTAGCATAATATAGCATCCTATCAAACATGACATATGTGGTGCTGACATTAAGAGGATTTTTGTGTTTTTGGAAAAATATCCATAACATATATATATATATATATATATATATATATATAGAGAGAGAGAGAGAGAGAGAGCGAGAGAGCACTTTCCCCAAGAACCTCTGTTAATCAATAGGCTTGTTTACCGATCACTACAAAAGTGATAAATTCCTGAAGCTCTGTTCTTCATCACTGCAAACGCACTACAAGAGTTTCATCCATCTGGGCCAATAGTGCATCACTCCCATGGGTTTTCAAGGCAAAGGGAATTGCAAATCTGATGGTAATACTGCTTGCTGTGCCATGAGTAATAAAGTCCTTTGTCTCTGACCCAGGAGTCTCATGTACGTGTGGAACTTACTAGCTTGTAGAGTAATAGGGTAAAATTAAATCCCACGCCCTACATTTTTATCATTTTAATAAACTTTGTAAAATTTTACAGCTTTTGCAAATTTGTACTTTTACTCATGATTTATGATGATGGAGATGCTAGTGAATGCAGACTAATTTTATAGGTGATCTGCTCACTAGTAAATTTTTAAAAGTTTTATATTGAAGTATATCTTATAATAAAGTATATAAATCTTATGTGTATAACTCAGTGAACTTTTACATATGCATACATTTATGTCATCACCCAAATGAAGATATAGAAAATTTATAGCTCTCTAGAAGTCTCTCTTGTCCCTCATATTAGTAATGCCTCTAATGACATTGGTTAGTTTTTCCTCTTTTTGAACGTTATATCGATGGAATAATATAATGTTTAATATTTTGTATCTGAATTCTTCAGTATTATATCCATGTAATCCATCATGTCTTTTAGGAATGGAATAGTTTGGTCCTAGGAATTTATGTTTAGTATTAAATATTGCCAAATAATTTTCCAAAGTAGTTGGGTAAATTTATATCATTTCGTATTTAAAGAGTTGATGTAAGATTTGTCCCTACCCTTTTCGTAGTGCTAGTTTTTTATTTTTATTTTTAAAAAATTAATTTTAAAGAGGGAGGGAGAGAGAAAGGGAGAGAGGTGGGGGAGGAAGGGAGGGAGGGAAGGAGGGAGGGAGGGAGGGAGGGAGGGAGGGAGAGAGAGAGAGAGAGAGAGAGAGAGAGAGAGAGAGAGAGAGAGACTCATCTGTTGATCAAACCCACAACCTGATTATGTACCCTGACTGGGAATTGAACAGGAGACCTTTTGGTGCATGGGATGATGCTCCAACCATCTGAGCCACACTGGCCAGGAGCCTAGTGCTAGTTTCAAGAAAGCATGAGTCTTAGGTTTTAAAATCTGACACTCCTTATCTTTCTGAAGCCAATCTCTCTCTCTTTTTAAAAAAAAAATATATATATATTTTATTGATTTTTACAGAGAGGATGGGAGAAGGATAGAGAGCTAGAAACATCAATGAGAGAGAAACATTTATCAGCTGCCTCTTGCACACCTCCTTTTGGGGATGTGCCCACAACCAAGATACATGCATTGACTGGAATCGAACCTGGGACCTTTCAGTCCGCAGGCTGATGCTCTATCCACTGAGCCAAAGCAGTCAGGGCTGAAGCCAATCTCTTGCAGTCTAACTAATGACATCACCATTCACCATTCACTAAGACATTGGCCTTTTCTTTGTTCATATTCTTTTTAAACTCTCTCTTGTGTTTAACCTTCCAAATATCTTTATATCTAGTTTTAAGATCTTCCTCATAGTTATACTTTATCAATAACTCTTTCTCCTCTTTTCTACTAGTGAATGTTCCCTAATATTTGGGTATTTACCTGCTGCTCTTTTCATTCTGTTGAAAACCTACATTTTCTTTACTGTTTCAGCTCTTTGTACAAAATCTTAAATCTGTTTATCATCTTTTCTTTGCTAAACCTATATCTCCAGTCCTGTCCCTTTTCCCAATAGAGTGAACCATCTTCTCTGCTAACTAAACCACTTTCTTAATATCCTTAATTCTGTTAATGGAATTGTCATTATCTTAGTCACCTGTACTTAAAATTTGAAGTTATCTTTTAAATTGCAAGGTACAGTTGATAGAAAAATCAATGGCCATTCTTTATATACTCCCTTAATATGTGGTATGGCACATGGCATAGTGCCAGGTGCTGAAGACTTGTTCCTGGGAAGATTCTGTATTCCATATGGGAAGTTAAGATATGTTTTTATCATTTCAGGTATTATTTATTAATTATAGTAAGTGTAATAAATGGCCATAACATCTTTAGGGTGGAGGAATAAAGGAATTCTTTACAAAAGGGAATGGGTTTAAGTTTATCATTAAGGATGACTGAGATTTCCCTTGAAAGACACAGATGGGCAGAGGTACAGGGATTGGGGTTGGATCAGAAAGTGTGTATAATCCAGGGGTAGGTATGTTAGACAGAGATGAGATCTAACCAATATTTGAAACCTTCACTCTTACTCCTTTGAATACTAATGATCATAATTCACATTTTAATAGCACTTTTCAGCTTATAAAGTATCTGTTACTGATACCTTTTACCAACATTACTTCTGCTACTTCACTAATTTCTCATTGTCTGCACTTGGCTGGCTGTATAGTTACCACAGGGGATTGTACCCATTCTTATCAGCGGAGTGCCACTGCACATCATTTCCTCTTGTCATTAATTCCAAGAGCTTCTTAATGGTGCAGAATAGTAGTTTGCCTGGAGCAGGTTTATTAAGTTAATGTGCTTAAAATATCACAGAAGGCATTAGGAATTATAAAATTATAAACTGCCTTTTTTTTAGTTAAACTTTGAATTATCTTTAAATTTATTCAGTATTAGAGGCCTGGTGCACAAAATTCATGCATGGGTAAGGTCCCTAGGCCTGGCCAGTGATCAGGATCAATCTATGGGTTGACTGGCAGGGTGATGGGGGGAGGGGCTCCTGCTGGCACTTGCCTTGGCTGGCGTGGTGCTGCCTGCTCGCCAGTCCTGCCTCCTGCCACCACTGTCGGTCGCCTCCCTTTGCAGGGTGACCAGCAGAGCAAATGGGGCTCCCCCACTGCCACCCGCCTTGGCTGGCCTGTGGGCTGGGGGCAGCACTGAATGTCTGCCCCCTGGTAGTCAGTGCTCATCATAGCAACCAATCATTTCTGTGGGATTGGGCTGAAACCGGCTCTCCAACATCCCCTAGGGATCCCAGATTGTGGGAGGGTGCAGGGCAGGCTGAGGGACCCCACTATTGTACAATCAGGGCCATAAAGGGATGCAGGAGGTTGGCCGGCTGGGGAGGGACTGTGGGAGGGCTCCAAAGCATGTCCATCCGTCTCACTCAATCCCGATCATCCGGACGCTAGCAGCAAGCTAACCTACTTATCAGAGTGTCTGTCCCCTGGTGATCAGTGCATGTCATAGCGAGCAGTTGAGCATGCTTAGCATATCATTAGCATATTATGCTTTGAACTAATGTCCTGGTGCATGAATTTCGTGCATGGGGCCGGGGGGGGAGGTTCCCTCAGCCCAGCCTGCATCCTCTCCAATCTGGGATTCCTCGAAGGATGTCCTATCTGGTTTAAAAAGATCAAGCCTAAACCGGCAGTTAGACATCCTTCTTGCAATCTGGGTTTGCTGGCTCCTAACTGCTCACCTGCCTGCCTGCCTGCCTGCCTGCCTGATTGCCCCTAACCACTCTGCCTGCCGGCCTGCTTGCCCCCAACTGCCCCCTGCCACCAGCCTACTCATCCCAACTGCCCCCCCCATGCCAGTGTAGTCACCCCCAACTG